>JAPYYQ010003238.1:0-12427 GCA_030522585.1 Anagyrus pseudococci | reverse complement strand
ACAGGCTTTCTGGTGATGTGCTGGTCGGAAAGATGGCCATTCGGTATATTATTCGAAATAAAATGGTGATATGATGGTTGGAATTTCCTACAGGGAAAATAATCTGAAAATTTTACAAGCCCTATGAAAATTTGTAAAGTTACAAAAATAACGGTTCTCTCTCGAGGTGCAAAAAAGAAATCTCCACTAGTTGTTCTTGAACAATCATGAGATTATCGCGATAATTTGATTTCTGGGAATATTGGAAATACGAGATTACGTCTAAAGCGCGAACGTTGGAGGGAGTTTCAGAAAAAGATATTCCTAAAAATAGTATAGCGTGTCTTAGAGTACGATTCGTTTTTGACGGCTCCACGATTGTTTGTCGCGCGAATTATAGAGCGTCTCAATTATAAAAGCGTCACCGAGTCGAAGGCAATTATATGCATGATTACAGGCACATCCTTCGCCTTTCGCCGTTCAATTTTCAGCCGTGGAAGCACTTTGGATCTCGGATAATTAAATTAAGGAATCTACAAACACAATGAACTACTCGGCTCGCCCTGGCTCCGGCTTTCACCGCTATATTTAGCGTGTAATCGTATTGATCCTCGGGAGTGCAAAGTTTTTAATTACCTCTAATCCACTTGGACTGGCCTTAACTTTTTGCGCTTCGAAAGTAGGCACCGAGCAGAGGGGCAGAGAGAGCAGCCGGAGAGGGAACGAGGAGGAGGAGGTGAGGTCGAGGAGGGCAGGTGTCGTGCATAATGAAGCGGCGATAGTTTTATCGCCACCGCGTGTATTCGGACAGGTGACCAATTAGCGGCTCACTCGGGCTTATTATACGCTTTTAACGACAAATATGGGGTAGATCGCTCGATACCGTCAGACTGTTAATTTCAAACTTTTTCAAATCAGCTATGTGTACTATAGTATGTAAAGCCGAGATTTCGTGTTAAAAACGCGTACACGTACGCAAAGTGTAATTATTATTATTATTATTTTTTCTTTTTTCCCAGACCATTCTTTTCCTTAGCGCTGTATTTTAAAAAAAAAAAATGCATCAAGCGCAGAGGTCAAAGCTGATGATGTCATGTAATTATTAAAACTTCTTTTACTCTTCATTAAGTTTTTTACCTCGGCAAAGATTATATTCTGTTAATGCGCGCGAGTACCGCGATTACAAAAAGCTTTAAAAACAAGTGCGCAAAGTGGTTAAAACTTTGCGTAAATCAACGGACTCTATGCAATAAGCTCGGCCTCTCCTGCATTTTCCAAACATAACTCCTGCATAATTCTTGCAAACTCTGTATATACGGCTTAAATAATTTTACACGAAAGAAAACACACACACACTCGAGAGTAGGCCGGTCGATTTTTTAATCTCAATCGCATTAACACGAGACATTAAGTATTGATGTATCAAACATTGTTATCTTTTCTCCAAGTTTAACAAGAGCAATATTTTGACACATTTTCTGAGCCGTTTATTATAATATTTACGGCTAATCGATGTGCCGATAGTTTCCACAAGGTGCAAAACACCGACAAGTAGATAAGCCCCGGGTATGGTCAGACATAGTTTCGATCGATCCAAGTTTATATTTTATTCTATTTTTGTATACAACAATACGTATAAATAACATCCGGTTAAACTAGCGTTTAATCTTCTTGTCCTCCGAATCGCCATTAATTTTCCAACCGCATTCAAAAAGCAAACATAGCCTGGAAATAAAAATCTCCCAGCTCTCGAAAATTTAAGCTGCAGCTTCTGAAAGTCCGACTTGGCGTATATTTTTCCTCGATCCATAAAGTTCGCAAAAGAGGCTTAAGCGCGTTTTAACTAAAAAAAAAGTAAAAAGAAAAAAAGCGAAAGAGAGAGAGAGAGAGAGAAGGGGAAAAAAGGTCAGCCTCTCCTCCAAGATATTTTCTCGGAAATTTCCCTTTACCACGAGCGGAATTACACGGCGCTCGAGAGCGTTACTATAGCCCCAAGAGCGCTTGGGCTGTCTTATTTTCCCAAGGAATAAAGCCGCTCGCACAAAGTTATTTCACCGGTCAAAAAGTAAACGGCCAATTCTAATGGAGCTCTGCGTCCACCGTCCCAACACGTCCTTTTTCTTTGCGAGAGCAAGACAAGAAGATAGAGATAGAGAGAGAGAGTTGCCGTACGTGCGTGGGCGCCTCCCTCGTCAGAGCTCCTAATCAAGTAGGCCAGAGCGCGCTTGCGTTGGCCCGCCACTGGCACCGCCGCCGCTGCTGGGAGATTTAAGACGGCATTATCCCTGGGATACGGGCCGCTCGTAAAAACGCCAACGGCTCTCGTGGCCCCAGGGCGCCGGAATAAATAAACAAGGGTGGGGGATAGAGGGGGCAGGGTGAGAGAGAGAGGCCACGGTCCACCAACCCCATCAGCATTATACAAATTACGAGCGGCTCTCTTTCGCTTTAATGGAATTCGTTTTATCCTCAAGTGGCCTCGTCAAGCTGCCTTTAATGACCACGCGGATTTGCCGGGAGAGCCCCCGCACGATCGTATGTGCGTCTGCTCTGGATAAAGTGGAAAAAATCTGGCCTGCCTCCTTATCCTACGCCTCTTCCCTCCTTCCCCGGGGGTGTTGATGAGGCGTTGGCTATTCTCACGATTACCCTTCTCTTTTAAACGTCAGATTGGCGCGTGTGCCGTTTTATTATTGACACGAGACTGTCTCGCAGCTCTCTGTAAACATGGATCGTTTAATTTTTCATTGGATATCTGAATAAACGATAGCCTATTGCGTTATAGATTTATCTCGAAGCTTTTATTTTTATTAATAATGCGTATATCCTTTAGGTAAAAATCGATCCGAGTTTCATTTCGACCAATAAATATCCAATGATCGCTAAAAATAATAATTTCCGTCGACTTGCTCTTATCGAGTTTAATAAAATATCGAGTTTTACAAATTTTGCGGTGCGCGTCAACACTTTATTTATTTTAATCAATTCCGTATTTATTTCAGCGTTATTAATACAGCCGATTGCGTGGATATTATTACGAAGAAAAAAAAGAAACGGATATCCCTCAGCAGGAGCACACGTATTCATATATTAATAAAGGTAAGGATGACAAACAACGATGTTTTTTCATTATTCATAAATTAAAATTTTTCAATTTTGCGTAAAACAAAAAGCGAAAGGCCATTTGCGGAAATAAAACAAACGAATCGAGCAATTAAATAGAAATAAAAAAAGAAAAAAAAACAAAGAACTTTTATCTTTGGCGCAACAGTGATTGATGTCATCAATCTAAATCGAATCGTATCCCCGAGAGCGGAGGGGCGCATCCGCAGAAGCGCTCTTACATCATAAAACCAGCGTGTGTACGTGTGTAGGCCAGTGCAAAAATCCATCGGGAAGCAATAGGCAGCGGCTCGTATTCGCGGCTAGCAACATGCCCGTAAAAATTCAGTCAGCCTTCATAAAGGTAAATCGAAGCGGCGCATGCAGGCTAGTCCACTCTCGCCGCAGGCTGAAGCCGCTCTCTCTTCCTCTCTCGGCTCATCCCTCCAACAGCTTAATAATAAAAACTCGCGATTTTGCTCGATCGGTTCATCGGTAATCGATCGTTTCGCGCAACGTCGCACCGACTAAACGGCCGATAAAACAAAAACGCCCGAGAGGGAAAACAGCGGGGGAGAAAAAACTGGAGAGACACGCGCGCGCGCTCAGGCAAAACAAGAGAGCTCCCGGACGGACGGACGTAATAAAAAAGAAAAGCGAAGCTCCAGCGCGAGCTGAGAGGCAGATATCGAGGCTGCTGGATATATACACACAGGGTAATTCAAGCACGAAAATCCGCGGTTGCGCCGAGTCTCGCGGTCTTGCTCCGTAATTGCCGGCTTGATGCGCGAATATTGAGTCGCCGACAGCTCGCCCGCTCTCACTCACGTGCGCGTAACGATTTTCTCGGGGGCCCCCTCCCCGCCAAAATTCAATTCTGGCCCAGCAAAATACGCAAGACATGCGCTTCGTGCAAGCGCCCGGCGCATTAGCGTGCACACGTGCGGGGGCCTCTAAGTGCGCGAGAGAGCATTAACGCCGACAATCGCTCTCTCTCTCTCCCTCTCGCTTTCTCCGGCTTTCGCTCACTCGAAGCCCACACGATGGATGAAAGGCCACCTGACGGCCCGGGACTTCCAATCAATCTCCCGCGCTCGAGCGCGAGATCGACGATTTGACTTTCAAAACATCCGGCGCGCCGATTATCCCTCCCAGCTCTTTTTCTCTTGCATCTCTCCTTCAGACGCTTTTTGATATCAGCCCGGTGCCGTTGAACTTTCCCATTCGGCAGAGATGCTGTCTCTCTCTTTTTCCGGTCTCCGGACCTTTTTAATAAGTATCGGGCATAAAAATGCAGGCAAAAGTTTCTTTCCCCGATCCCGCGGACGCAACGGCTCGCTCGCATTTCGACGATTGAATTTACATTTCGAGTAATTGATTTATCCCCCCGGTGATGCTGGATTTCTCGGCGCGTATAATGCCGACTCGACGGAGGATTATTGAGTGGACGAAAACTTTTCTTTATTACGGGAAATCGAGTGACTTAATACTTCCTTTGCCTTCGACGAATAATATTTTTTATTTACATTAATGCTGAAGCTAATATTCCTGTAACGCGGTAAACTTCATACCTTTACTTCTTTTTTTCTTTCATGTATTCATAATTTTTGTTATTGGTAGAAGTGATATTTGATTTTGCATCAATATATCAATTAATATATTTTTAAAAACAGGGCTTGTTTTTCGTATATTATTTCATGCCACTGTTTACTGTGAGCTTAATTGTATTAACATCTCTATTTTTCAAGATATCTGATTTAATTAAAATATTATTTATATAATAATAAATACATCAAAATTTACGTATCCCTTTTCAATTGATTCAATGCCGCGCATGAAACTTTTTACATAAATTGACATTTTAATTCTGACATTAAAATTATAGAGTTTCAGAAATGACATTTGTTATTTGTTTAAAATTAAACCAACAAGTGTACCGACTAAAATTTTGATAATAATTATATTGTAAAATAGATAAGGAGCAAAATAAAGCTTGATTTAAAATAATGACTTCAAATTCATTAAACTGCTTCTGAATAATTAATCACGAAGAAAAAGCTCGTGTAGAGAGTGATTAATACCTCTCTACCGAAGGTGTGAAGGGTATTATTGATTTTGTTATTAGGGGAAAAAATCAATGTTACTGTTATATTCAAGCCGGCAGCATTATTTTCTAACCACCTCACAAAATTGATATCAATCTTCGCTCGGTCCTTTACAAAATTATAGCAAATTCGAGATTATCACGAAACAAAAAAGAAAAGAATCGAAAAAAAACAGGCTAGCCCGTATTCCCATATACTCTCTTGCGATACAAGCCGCAAGGTTCATCTCGTTAATCGTGCCTTGATCAAAACGGATTATTCAGGGGCGCAAGCAACCCCCGTAAAATCTCCGATCACACAGCCCTCCCAATATCCTGTCATCGATAAGTCGAGAACTCCGGCTCATCGAACAGGCGTAATCCCCACCGGTGCACCGCATCCAAATCATCGGCGTACGTGCTTCTTTGAGGACAAAGCAACAGCAGTAAAATCCACAGGCTGCAATGCCGTCAAAAAAGCCGAGCGCGCGCGCGCGTGTCCCGAGAGCAACACACAGCCAAGCCACAGAGGCGCGCTTTCATCCGGCCCTGAACAAAGCTTGACCGGAAAAAGCGTCGCCTCCATCACTGTTTACCAAAGCCCAGTGTACTACCACTACCACTATACTGCCGAGTATGTACAGCAGGAGCACGTATCGCAATGTGTCCCGTGGCACAATGTTGCACAGCATGCACAGCCGTTACCTCGGCAGCGCGCTAATCCAGAGCAGGCTCGGATCGAGCCAGCCGACGGCGAAATCTCCGCTAGAGTACACGCGCTATACCTCTCGATGATTAGGCGAGCGCGTGTTTATTCGTACTTGCGGCCCACCGCGGCTTTGTAATGCGCTGGAATCGACGGCTCCGATTTACCCGGCTCTCCGCCTCTGACGATCCAAGTCGAACGATAACACAGAGAAACGTACACGTGTAAAGCTGTCTAGAACCTATCGTAGACTCGCTCTCGCTTATCGAGTTGCAAGCGTCTACACCTAGAAGGCGCGGATGTATGCATGGATGTTTGGGCTTACCGAGAAAAATATAATTTATCAGCTAGAGAGCGAAGCCGTCATGGCAGTCGGTCGACGTTACAATCTTGGAATACGCCGGCTGGCGTGCATAGGCAAAGCTCGAGTGCTATACGCACACGCGCTAAGCTTACGCGAGTCGAAAAGGGGGCATGTATACGTGTAGTCGCAGGCGCGTCATCATTTGTGACTTTCATCACGCCGGCTGCAGGGCGAACTATCGCCAAAGTCACACGCACACATCTCGCAGGGGGGCGCATGAGCGAGCGGGGGCGCGTTCGTCTCTAAGTGCAAGTCTGCAAGCATATCTGGGCGTTCGGCTTCGGCGCTCTCTCTGCTGTGTATCTGGAGCAGTAGCGTCGCAGACGCCGCCGCCCGTTATTCCGCATTCAGCCGAGCGGCGCGTGACATCTTGTCACGTAGAGCGCGCCAGCGACGAGCCAGGCTCTCCCACCTCCTCCTCCTCCTCCTCCTCGACTCCTGGCTCGCTCCTTCTCTTGCTATAGCGCCGGGGAAGCGCTTGATAAGCAAAATAGAGCCCAAGACAGCCGTGACAGCGGCCCGTGGCAGCGGCGCATGCCGCCACCCACCCTAGCCGCCCGCAGAGAGCTCCCGCCATTTGTCACGCGTGGCAAATTGCTCCGATTGTTTATTTCCGGCAATGCCCTTCTTCGCCGCACCGATGCCGCCGCCACAGCGAAGCCAACGCCTCCGCCGCCCACTTGCTCGCTCGCTCTCTCTCTCTGCAATTCGTTCCGAGCGAGGAATGCGCGCGCTCTGCTCTCCCTCTCTCCCTCTTTCTCTCTCGTTGCTGCTACCGCTGGGCCTTAATTGAAATATAATGTCTTTTTGGACGGGCTAATTGGATTTGCCTGTGTAATCGTGATTTAGCTTGGGCGTCGGATGCTTCGGAGGCAAGAGAAGGATGTAGGGGGGGAGGAGAGCAGGTTTGCCTTGCGCGACTTGCTGGCTATATCGATTTTGGAAACAAAAGCGCTCGCATGCTGGGGCAAAAATTTCCTGATGAAATTGCAAAACCGCGTATAACATAGCCGCGTTGTTGGCCTTACCAGCATGCACGAGGAAAGCTGATGCTTTTTGTTTACGGGCTCTCGCGAGCTCTAGCTCATTTGTCAAATTAACGTGATCGAGATTTTTTTTTCAAAAAGTCGCTCGGAATTTTGGGATTTGATTTATTTTCGGTTCGTTGTAAAAATACGATGCGTTTTTTATTTATGCTACTTGATGGTCTCGGCGAATGTTTCGTTTTTTTTTTCTTGAAAACAGGATACCAATACACGGTATAATATGATTAGCGTGCCGAAAATAAAATCGACTCCGGTAAATAATAGGCAAAGAAATGGAGCTAACCACAGAGGTTTGTTTAAAAATACCGAAAAATAAAGAAATCAACCTGGTAACCACAAAACAAGCTCGAAATAAAGAATTTCAATTAAAACTACCCCCAGCCACAACGTGTGCTCGCTCGGAATTGATTCGTTCACAAAAAGTGGGGAAAACCTCCCCTCTCTCTTTCTGCCATAGGCAATGTATTACCAGTAGGAAAGAAGGCAAGCAAAACATTTGCAATCGATAATTAAACATTCCACTCTACGCTTCTCTAAAGACACATACCGACGTCAGAGTGGTGTGGTAGAGAAAGGTTAAAGGGTGGGTGGGGGGGGGGCGAGAGGGTCCGAGTTTTCGAACGTATTTGCTTAAGCCGGCTAAAGATAACACTCGGCATAATTAAGAGGCTTTATGATTGCCTCCTCGATTTTGCATTTAATTAACGTTCCCGCAATTTCCCAGCCCGCTCGGCCACGTTTAAACATCGCTTTTGTCTGTGCACTGAGGAGGATGGGTGGATAGTTCGCCAACGCAGCAAAACAGTATTCGCGCATAAGCGAGGCAATACCGTTAATTTTCTCGCGTATAAGTACATCTTCGTGTGCGCATTGGAAAAATTAACAAGGCCGCGGGTCACGCCTTAGCCGTGCAGGGAAATTGGATTACAAAAAGAGAAAGCACGAATATACGCAGAGTATACCATGTGTGTCTGTGTGACACGGGAAAGGGGAATGTGTATCGGCGAGCTGCATCTGCAGCTCTATACACGCCGAATCGCCGCGGGGACGACAAAGGGGCGGGAAGAAAGTCTCGACAAAAAAAAGAAGGTGCAGGTGAGGGGAGGGAGGAGAAAAGAGGAAGCACGCGAGCCTGCTACACTTCGACCGTGGCACACGCGAATCGACGTTCCGCGCGCGTACGTGCAGCACTTGCAGGACGACGTGCAGTGGGCCGAGCCGCAAGAGAGAGAGAGAGAGAGAGAAAGAGGGGCGTGTACGCTCTGTTGGGATTTTTTCGGAGTTAAGCCGAGAAAAGCTTTTTATCGGAGAATTACAGGCTGTGCGGAATTTTTATTAGCCGCTTCCCTTTCCACTTGCCTCCCTCTCACCCCCCGGACTTCTCTCTACTACCACTCGCTGGTTTTAATTACGTTTAATACGAAGTTAAAGGAACCCTCGGCTCCGTGCTGTCTTCCTTACCGAGTGATGATGTGCCGCGGGCTTCAGCTTCAACTTCTCCCCAAGACGGGGGGGGGGGAAATTAAAAATTGTTCGTGATCTCGAGGATTTAATCGAGAAAACGGTGGAAGACGGAGGCTTTTGTAGGGGAAGGGGAACAGGGAAAAAAAGGTTCGTACAACTTCATCGGTTATTCTTCTCTGTTATCGCGGATTAGTGACTATTACAGCGTTTTGTTTTCCCTCCACTCTTTGAATACTAAATCAAACAGACCGATACGGAGCCTCGACGTTTACAGCTGCGCGCTCTAATTATCCATCAACGCATTTTCTCGAACGATCTTATCCGCAAATAATAGTAGAGAGCCAACAAAATCAGCAACAGCGCGCGAAGACAAAAAAAAACAAGCGCCGGTAAAAGTGTATACCATCGCAAAACCAACCGCAATCAATACGGACTGGCTTCTGAAACCGCACGTTCTATATCCTCAGCGACGAGTCGGACACGCCGAAATATCATTCCAAGCGGGCCTTAATTGTAAGCGAGGAGAGAGGAAAAAAAGCAGGCCGAGAGCAAACGATCCTCATCCTGGAAGCGAGCCAGAGATCGGCAAGCGGTGTTGGGCCGTCACAATTGCGTGATAGGAGAATAGCCCCGAGAGTGTGGGCGAGAGAGGGGGGAGGGGAGGTATGAGGCTTCCGCGGCTGCACGGCCGTCGCTATGGCCTCGTAAAATTACGCGGATTTAGGGGAAGCCCGCCAATAACCGGGCCCGCTGGCTCTCTCGTCGACCGTACACTCCAGCCGCCTCGCCCCCTCCAACCCCTCTCGCCGAACCGGCCAAGTGCCCTCGAGACAAATCCCTAGGTATATATCGACGCCGACGTTACGGCCGAAGAGTGTGGCCGGGGGGAGTATAACCTCGTCCCTTCGATCCTACGCTCCTCCTGGATCATATTAGCTTTTCAGCCTGGAATATCGTCCGACGGACAAGTGTCGGTTGCTTGACAGAAGCCGAAGTTTCAGACTGTCGGCTTACCACTAGGTTACCTACATTAAATATACCGGGCATTTAATACTCGTTGGAAGAAAAGAACGAGGTTCAAGCCGAAGCGAATAAGAGGCGCACACAATGGGCCGATGCGCACAATGGGTTATATCCCGATTGTTTACTGCGCCGAGTAATTGAAGTAATGAGTTCGTTGAGGATTAGCGGTGTGTAAATACGAGGGAGAGAGCGAGAGAGAGAGAGAGTAAGAGAAAGGGGCGGGAGAGGGGAAGGTCAAGCTCGCTTTCAATTAACTTTTTCGGACTACTCGAGCTAGGTAGGTGGGCGGTGGTGGTGGTATGGAGGGCTTGACTCGGCCCAGAGCCTTTGTTGCAATAAACATTAGCATGCCTTTGTAAATATAAGAGAGATAATGAACGAACGTGCGGCAACCACAATAGACTAGCCACGGCTACAGATACTCGCGAGCGGAGATTAAGGGAAAAATAAAAATTGAACGGCTCGCGAGGGAGGGTCTGCTGCCCGAGCCCGTATGAGCATTAAAAATATTCCCCGGTTTTAAAAAAGAAAGCATAGGGATTACGTTTTATTCGCGGGGAAAGGGGATGCCAGCGAACTGGAAAAATCTCAAGCAGCTTCCAAATAAGTATGCATGCTTTCTTTTTTCAACGCGGGAGAGAAAGAGCTTTGGGGCAGCATCGACGCAAAAAGGTGATGTAACGTACAGAGAGGAGAGCAGCGCGCTTAATCCGGTATGCCCGCATTATTATTCCGATTTACCCTTTCGTCTTGCTCAGCCTCTGAACTTTATTAAAAATGCCGAGCACGCGTGTTACGTGGCGCGTATTGCTCTCGCTTAGCTGACCGAGTAATCGGGAGGGGCCTCTTGATGATGACCACGCGGTGCCTGCAACTATCAGGGGATAGGCAAAGCTTGATATTGGCGAAACGGTAGCTGGGGGATTCCGCGGTGTGTCGGGGCTCACAGGCTGGCGTTTAACGAGGGTCGCAGATGCGACTAGGAGCACTTGCGCGTTGCTGATACGTGTGCTCGGGCGAACTTTTTGTTCGGAAATCGTGCATATGGGTAATGCCGGCTGAATTTCGTAGGAAACGATTGATAAAATCGACTTGTCTCGCTGATTGAGCCGCATTTATCGATGATGTAGTATAATTTTAATTTCGCGTGATTACAAAACGGAACGTTACTTGGCGTTGAAATATTAGAAGTCATTTGATCGATCGGAAAATAATTTACAAGCACGAGAGAGAGAGAGAGAGAGAAGTATGTGTGTAATGAATTACCAGTTCGTGTAACGTCAAGTAGTAAGAGTCAATGCTCGGTCGGCCGAGGCGCGCGTATCGTACGCGAGTATCGAATGGTAATCTTAATACCAATCTCCATGCAAGCAATGCCCCTTTCGGCCCGGACTACGTGAGAGCAGTGCGGAAAAAGAAGTAAGTAGTAGCGGCTGGGGGCACACACGAGCACATTTTATTACCACTGGATTTACACGAAATCACAATAAGAGCCCTCCTCCCTTGCCCCCCTGTTAGACGCGCACAATTTTTAATAAGGAAGTACTCGGCCGTACAGAAAGCCCGAGCCCACGATCCATTGGAGCAAAAGAGGAAGGAAGGAAAGGGAGCAAAAAAAATACGTACCGGAAAAATAAAACTAATGTACTCCAGAAGCGGAAAGTAAGAAGTTAAATCGAGAAAAAAGTAGGTATATAAAAGGGAGCCTAGAGAGGGAGAGAGAGAAAGTAGGCGAAACTAGTATGCCAGCAGGGCAAGCGAGGGAGGATAGAGAGAGCCAGAGATGAAAACGCGCAAGAAAAAGGATAGAGGGTGGAGGGCGGAAGTGGTCGAAGCTCGCGTGAACAATAACCCAACGACGGGAAAGTCGAGGAGGAGAGTGCGCGGGGCTTAGGGGTGAGGGGGGGTCTAGTGAAAAGCGATTAATCACATTATAAGCTCGGGTACGCGCGCGGGGCCCGCACGCGACTCGCGTCGTAGTAGTATCGCGACGCGCCTCCTCCTCCCCCCGCAGTTGAAGCCGATTTTCCGGCGATTTGCGCGGTAGCGCGACCGACTTTTCCCTCGTCCACCCCTCCTCTATCTCTCGCTTTCGCTGTCTCTCGTTTACCTTTCTCCCGTCTGCTTTTGTTATTCTACGTGTTCGAGAGCGTCTTTTGTCGGACTGTTATTGCGATGAGTCGTGCTTCGTCTTTTTTTTCGGGCTTTTTCAGCCGGCCGCGTTTTATCGTCGGATTACGGATCTCAGCTTTATTGTGTTTTCTATTTGACGAGGGACTTTAATGATCTATATACTTGAGATTTATTGTACTGTTTTTTATGGCGAATTTTCGGGCGCGGGAGAGAGAGAGAGGGGGGAGGGGAATTTAATAATAGTTATAAACCGCTATCGGATAAGATTACACACGTGTGGCTTTAATACCTGATAACAATTGCCGTGTGGTAAACTATCTTCGCTATCAAACTGCATGTGGGAAGCTTTACAAATTCGAAAACAAACATAAAAAAAAAAATAACGAATATTTTGAACCGGATGCAATGTAAACCGTACCTGTAGAAATTGTATATGGGTGATTTTCAGATAACTGTTAGATTTGCGGCCTAAGTTAGTTCAAAAATTTTTTTACGAATTTTTAATTAGCAAGATGTTTTTCCTATTG
>JAPYYQ010003237.1:0-19429 GCA_030522585.1 Anagyrus pseudococci | reverse complement strand
TCCTCGACACAACTCCGGTCAATCAGACTTGAAACGGACGTTTCAGACGTCCGAAACTATATTTTGTAACAGACCTAAGTCTGTTTAACAACCCTGGAGTGCGGACGATAATGAATGCATTATAAACATTTAACGACATGACTCGATATAGTACATAAAAACGTAACGTTAATTAATAAAGATGAAAATATCGTAAAACAAAAAGTTTTACGTATAAAATAAAGATTTTTCGACGGCTTGTATTATGGCCAGAATTGCAGAAAAACGAATGTAACTCAATGATCATTTAATTATATTCAATTAAAATTAATTTAATGTTTAACGATATTGAAATAACAAAACTGTAGAATCATTAAAATTTATAAAACATATTTTACATTTCGATAAATAAGAAAAAGAAATGTTAATTCACTAGCTGAAAATTTCATTCTCTCGAATAATAGTGTTCATTAAAATTGCATCATCTAAAACTTGAAGAGAAAAAAAAATGGGCTATCCCGTCAACCACCCGATACACGTCTCGACTTCACTCAACAAGTAGAAAAGCGCCACGTAGCCAAAGAGAGTGCAAGCTGATCCTAAGTATCTCGAGAGAAAGAGAGAGAGAGAGAGAGAAAGAGAGTCACCAAATTTTGGATAATCTATGTATCTGCACATTTGACTAAAGACTATTTCAATAGGAACAACAACAAATTACTAGAAGCACGTTGTTATTCCCGCGCATGAAGTTTACTGCCAGAGCCGTTTGAAATTTCAATTTTTTAACGTAGGCTCTTATGGCCGGCTATTATTTTAATATCAAAATTAATAATTTCAAACGGCTTGTTCTAAAAATTTAATTCGGAAACCCTATTCCAAAGTTTGCACAAGTATGTATTAAAGCCTTATTAATAATCTCTTAAAATTTTAAGTAAATCAAAATAAGACTTTCGATTTACTCATGAACCTCCTTAATGATACTAATTTGTCGAGGTTCTTTCTTTCTTTTTTTTTACAATACTTTTAACCGAAATTATATTGTTGAAACGTGTAAAAATCATTTAGATTTATTACGGTGTTTATTGTGCATATTTTGTCGGAGTCACGCACGTTACCCAAAGCTATCTTCAAGTAGAAGTGCATATTTTATTTTACTGCAGGTGCAAATACTGCGTTTGTATAAACATTACCGCTGCATTCACGCAGCTATTGCGCTGGCTACACCTAACCTGATTTTTAAAACAAGTGTACGCACGAGAATGTAGCTTTCCACGAGTTGAAAAAATTAAAAATCTGTTTATAATACGAAACTCCGTTCGTAAAATATTGATCTTTGCAATGTTAAGCACCACTGGGATTTGCAAGCGCGGGAATTCAAAAAAATTACTTTTTTAATACTTTTAATAAGCTTTAAATTAATGTCGAGTTTGTCTAACATAATTATCATTTGTGATTCGGACCACTTGGTTGAACAAATTCTAAAGTGAAGGTCGATAAAATCGATGTTAACGCAAAAGTGTAGAATCGCGCAAGCAAGTTGTCCATCTAGAAGCAACAATTACACCTTGCCTTTGATCCTATTGTTGAACGCCGGCGGCCGTGAAGATTTCGTCAGAGTCCGCTTCAGTCCGCCGGGCTAAGCAGACGTGCTGTGTGCCCCCCTCCGCACTGCGGTGCGCTTTTCCACCTCTCAGTCCGGCGTATGGTATGGGACCTGATTCCCTTTTTCAAGTCTATTGTTTGCCAGGCCTTTAGATTCAAGTTATTTTGTTTACCAGTGCCATATTGATCTAGAATTTAGTGTTTTCTATGGATCTGCTTCGGAATGCCGGGCTGAGCGGGCGTACCACGTGTTTTTGCATTTGGGCGCGTTCTCACCCTCTTCCAGTCCGGCGCTTAGGACCTGGTTCCCTGTGATAATTGTTATTACACAGGTAAGGTCAGATTTGTGAATGAAAATCTCCTAAACTTTGAATGGAAGTAGACAGTGTATAAGTGTCTTAAATTTTTGGATTGGAAATGAAGTTTTGTCCTTGAATGGATTCAGTTTTTCGGTAATTATTGCATAAATTTTTAAATCGAGGAATTTTCTCATACTTTGTGAACAATTTTCTTTGATCATGGTTATTAGGAGTTTTGGTTTTGTGTTAAAATATTAAGTTTTGGTCTGTCATTTAATTAAAAAATGTTTTTTTTTCTAACACACAATTGAAAAGAATCTTAGTTTTTGTGTCCTTATATTGAGTTTTCAATTGACTACATATTAACTGAAAAAGCTTTGTTCATGGAATTCTTCATTTAGTTTGATCTGGCCAATCGGACGATTTCAGGAATTCGTTGTTTTTGTTTTCCTTACACAAGCTCCTCTATTAGTCATTAGAAGAAGTTTACTTTGGACATTTATTGGGCTTATCCCGTTTTGTTTTGTACGATTTTAAAGTTTGAAGATTAATAGACACAAAAGATTAGTACTCAAAAATTCTTGAAATATATCCGATTTTAAAATAGGATACCTGAAACAGATTACTTTTATGAATAACTACTACTTCACCTGTTGGAGACTATAATAATGAAAAGTTGTTGATCAGTTTTGATATATATAATGAATTTAGTTTGATGAGAAATATTATTAGTAATTTTGAGATAGATAATGATTCTTCAAGGATACAGCTTGCCAATGAATGAGTTTGTCATAGAGAAGCATTTTTACCCAGATGATATAAATAATGATCTAAACAAAAATGATTCAGATAATGAAATTTTTTTAGAAGATACAGATAATCATTATGTTTGCAGAGATGAAATTTTTATATTAGGATTGATCTTGAAAAGATGAAGAATATCTACTAAAAGGATACACGACCTGGTACAGACAACCCTGTAAGGAAAAAAAAAATTTCGTCGTGCACGCGATGGTCTTTCACGAAACTTCCGCTAATAAGTCGCGTGATTATGATCATTATTGAGATCACAGAGTAATTGGGATATCGCGAAAAACTGCTAATTAATTTCTCTTATTCCCGCTGCTTATGCAGCATTTTTAGCTTTTCCATGAGGGAGGCTCGAAGAAAATTCATCAACGTAACGAGTTCAAATCTCGGAGAAGCGAAAATTTCGAACAATTCGGAGTCGCAGAGGCTTTTTGGAGCCAAAGGGGTCTCGAATAGACACTGCAGCAAGCGACGATTTCGCACATTTCACCGTAAGCTCGACTAAATAGTCGCGTTAAAAAGCGACACTGTTCGAGCGAGTTAGTAGATCCCTGTATTAAAATTGCAGCCGCGGCGGAGCAAGGGACGGGGCGGCTTCCTGCCTATTCTTTTGCTCCAATACCCCTTCTCCTTCCGCCACCGACCGTATCACTTGGCGTCACGCTCCGGCTTCTCTGCGTTAAATAAAATTCAACAATATTCAATAGCAATATTTTTATCAATTTTCAATATAAGCCAATTACAATTTGTTAAGAGAAAGTGTTTATTTAAAAACCACTGAAGAAAACTCAAGTAGAGGAAAATGAAAATCTTTATTAAATGAGCGAGATATTTTATAAATTTAATTTAAAAAAATACAAACAAAACAATATTTCCGAGGCAAAAAAATATCATTTGGAAGAGGAGCTAGATGTTAAGCTGTGATTTCTGATTCATGTTTATAGGTGCATCTTAATAATACGCATGGATTTTTGAATCGCATAAATCGAACAGTAATCTGACGATTTCTTGAAGCTCGAGCAATATTTCAGCTTTGGTTCCACTAGAGCCGCAATTTTGAACACATTTTAAAAACTGTTTCACCTATGGATGCTTTTCATCGATGTGAAAAATAATATTCCATTTTTCAGCTTGTGACGCTCTGAATCTCCAATTATCAGAGGTTATATTATCTGGTTTGCCTTTTTTTCGAGGGATTCCAATATGTACCTCAATTTCGCACTTGTATGAAGATCTTCACGTTGTTCCTGAAAATATTCAAAGAAAGCATGCAATAATTAATAACCTGAAAGAGGTAGAAAAATGATGATTCACTTACTAACTGAATATTTAGTTCTCCGATTCTTGTATCTTTTGATAATAGTTCTTTCCTTGTCTCGCGCAATTCTTCCAGTGCGTCAAACATTTATTTAATTAAATGCTCCCTTTTTTCTTTTTTTCCGGGATCTTTTTTTTTATTTCAAATTTTTCCGGGATCTATAACCGTTTTTAGGTTGATATCTCATGAGGAGGTGGGTTTTAGTCGGTAGGCGCCTTCGGGCGAATCAACACACAATAGAGATGAAAAAAAAAAAAAACAAAAAAAAAAAAAAAAAAAAAAAAAAAAAAAAAAAAAAAAAACCACCTCTGACAACAAGGACAATGCTCTATGCGGAGTAGCTGATACCCCGATAAACCAGTAGCGGGCGCTCACAAACAAAAATAAGCACTGTCCTTTCCACGTATCGAGCATCCGCGTTTTCAATTAAATATGGATTTAGGAAATATATTGGCTAAATCTTTTACGCTGTATTTGTTTACATATTTGCCTCGTGTGAATTTTTTGTAACTAAAATTAAAATATGTAAAAAGATTAGCATTAAAAATTCTGTAAATAATTAATAAAGATGAGAATATAAAAACTAACTGGGCTCTTTTTTTACTCTGCTTGGATTTTTCTCCAAGTGATTTGCCACTTAAAACTTTCTTTTATGCAGCTTCTGTTAATGCTAGCGTTGTCGTGAATATAAATTTACTCATCCGATATTGTTTTCAGTTTTTGTTTGTTTTTTTTTCTTGCGCACAATACTAAAAGTTGCAAATTTGAAATTCACAAAAATTATAGTTTTATAAAATGCAGTTACACAAACTGTTTTATTTAAATGAAATCGTTTAAATGAAGTTTTAATTCTTTACAACGCGGTAATTTGTTGTTATTCCTATTGGAATGGTCTTTAGTCAAATGTGCAGATACATACATAGATTATACAAAATTTGGCGACTCTCTCTTTCTCTCAAGATACTTAGGATCAGCTTGCACTCTCTTTGGCTACGTGGCGCTTTTCTACTTGTTGAGTGAAGTCGAGACGTGTATTGAGTGGTCGACGGGATAGCCCATTTTTTTTCTCTTCAAGTTTTAGATGATGCAATTTTAATGAACACTATTATTCGATTTCTTATTTATCGAAATGTAAAATATGTTTTATAAATTTTAATGATTCTACAGTTTTGTTATTTCAATATCGTTAAACATTAAATTAATTTTAATTCATTGAGTATAATTAAATGATCATTGAGTTACATATTCGTTTCTCTGCAATTCTGGCCATAATGCAAGTAGTCGTAAAATTTTTATTTTATATGCAAAACGTTTTGTTTTACGATATTTTAATCTCTATCAATAACGTTACATTTTTTACGTACTATACCGAGTTATGTCGTTAACTTTTTATAATGCATTCATTATCGTCCGTACTCGCTCTCCGTGACTAAATTTCTTACGAACAATGCGATTGGAATTATATCGCGAAGATTTTTAAACGGTATCACTCTGCGTCACCGTCGTATCTTCTTTCATTTCGCCTGCTTGATAATAAAATAGCAAATCATAATTCGATTCGGACATTCGGGAGCTGTGCATTGTAGCTGACCAGTATAGCTATATATATAAAATATACAAATGTGCATGCGAGGCGCTGCTGCGCTTGCCTTGCCAGTTTTGCCCCGATGTAAAAAGCAGAAAGTAGACGCACGCAGTACGCACTGCAATGCAACTGCAACGCAAGGAGCATAAATAAGAAGCTCAAGAACGGTCGAAAAGAAGCTGAGAAATGATTGCGAAGCGTTGCTAAATCGATCAGCGGATGATACGGCTTCCTGCGGGTCCTGCAGAGCCTGGCCGGTCAATCTCATCGGAAATCCGCGAGGAAGTGCGTTCCGGAGCAGCGCCGCCGTTGAGGTGAAGAGAGTCGCACAAGCAGCAGCCGCCGGCCTGCGTTTAGAACGACGTACAAGCACATACGCTCGCGTCCTCCAACTCAAAATGAACTACAATCACGCAGGTGCACGCAGAGGTGAGTTGTTATCTCGGCAATCGCGCAACCGGAGCAACGCAAGCTCCGGCCGTAAGTCCCCCTCTTGCCCGAACTCGCGGGGAGAGAGTAGCAGTACTGGAGCTTGCCTCGCTATAGAGGTTAGGTTCGCCGACTCTCTCCGTTCCGTTGTCGTCTGGCAAGATAAAGAGAGTGAGCGCGACTCTGCAGCGCGCGGTTGACGTGGAGCTTTCCTGCCTCCGATTGCATTGCTAATCATGTCCGACAATCGCTTTACAGGCAAGCCCAAGCGGGTCCTTGACCCCTCCGTCGGCACGACCTCTTCGTCTCCGGTCCCACCAATGCAACCCCCGTCGAATCCCTATATGTACAACCAACAGGTATATGTTTTAGCACCTACTTCCGACTTTTTGATAAATTTTTGATGGAGCTGTTTTGAAGGGACAATTTTTAACAACAATCTGACGATTTTTAATGCGTAGGTGCCTATGAATAATGGTATGCCACCAGAATATGGATTCAACATGCCAGATCATGGTCCTTCCTCGTCACCTGTTCCTTCTTCGTATGGATTTACTCAGCAGCCTCAGATGGCACCGTATACTCCAACCAATACACAAGCTGGTGGTTTTAGTGGTGCTCAATTTACAACACAGTTATTGGCAGAGCCTTTGGTGACAAATATGGCAATGCAATATGGAAACGCTTTGGCTAGTTCAGGAAAGCAACAAATTGAAAAATATGTTCCGATTACTGCTCTTCGATATTATTTTGCAGTTGACACTGATTACGTTATGATGAAATTGATTCTTTTATTTTTCCCATTCACGCACAAGGTAATGCAATTCATTTCTTGTATTTGTAAATAATACTGTTGTGTTTTTATCAACATAATTGTTTCTTTTAAATAATTTTAACTTATATCATTGGTAGGATTGGTCAATCAAATACGAACAAGACAGTCCTTTACAACCACGCTATGAAAAGAATGCTCCAGATATGTACATTCCCACAATGGCTTTTCTTACATATGTTGTGATGGCTGGACTTGCTCTAGGTACTCAAGAGAAATTTACACCTGAACAACTAGGTATAATAGCAAGTTCAGCTTTAGCCTGGGGAATTATGGAATTGTTTGTTCATATTATAACACTGTATGTTATGAACCTTGATACTAGCTTAAAGTACTTGGACTTGCTGGCTTATTGTAGTTACAAGTATGTTGGAATCAATGCAGCCATTGTAGCCTCATTAGTGTTCAAAAGGCTAGGTTATTACAGTGTTTTGGCTTATTTTAGTATATCATTAGGATTTTTCCTGATTAGGTCATTAAAATTGAGAGTGATACCTGAAGGACACTCTTCCTACTCTGCTACTGGAAATAAGAGGAGACTGTATTTTATTTTGTTTGTTGCTGGTATTCAACCGCTTCTTATATGGTGGCTATCTTTCCATCTAGTATAAGATGCCAATTGTCTAGTTTTTTATCATATCTGTATAATTTAATCAGTGAACTTAAGTTTACTTTTCTAAAAGTGCTTAAAGTTAAACAGTGAAGGACAAGAAAATGTTAAGGTGAAAATTAATTTGTGTAATTTTTAATAAGAGATCTCCTTATTTGGTGATTAAGCCATTCATTTTTTTTTTCAATTTCTTTACAAAGAAATTATATTAAGATTAGACGAAAAAAAAATCCGAAAATCAATAGTATAGTGAATATTATTACTCTAATTGCATGGCAATTAAGAGATTCCTTAAACCATGCTGTTGAACTGGTACGGAGTACTTTTCTTCCAATTTGCATTCAAATCTTAAAAAAAAAATTGTAAATTTTGTATTGACTCTTATCAAAGTAACGAGAAATTTTTGTTCGTGGAAATTTTGTATATTAAATGCGAAAAAGTTTTTTATCAAAACATATTGTAAGTAGATAGAAATATATTTGAAAATTATTTATTCGATCTGTTCAAAATTTGTCTACTTCTGTTAATAGAATTAATGTTATCACAGAATAATTTTTGTAAATATTAATGTAAGAACTGATTATATATTCATCATTGCATTGTAAAATTAAATAAAATTAACACGTTTATAAATCATTCATTTTTTAGAAGAAAAAGAGCCGACAAAAAGATCATCTAAAGGTAAACAAATTTTTCATAACGCAATCGCGGGAACGGCGATAGAAAGCAATAGATGTAAATACTAACACAGGTATTAAATTATGCGAATTTTGCTAATAAGCTTATCCTATCTCGATAAACCTTTTCAACTGTAAAAAAAAGAGACTACGACGCTGTAAAAAAATATATATGAGCATGATTCTCAAAATAAATTATTTTAAAAGAAATAACCAAAGAGATGATTTTGTTGCACAAGTTCCGCTCATTGCCTCTTTCAAATTTGCCGAAGCATTAGCTCCAAAACAACACACTTATCAACGGTGCAAGCAAGTAGCGAACTTCCTTATCAGCGTCAATAAAACAAGAGCCTATTGGGAAGATATCAGGCCAATATCAGAGGAGTAGCAGCAGCAGCAGCGCCACGGGCAGGGCTCGCGGCATCGCAGCAACAGCACTACGCCAGCAACAGAACGCAGCACTATGAAGCAGTGCAAAGAGTTAGTTTAGTAGTCCGTGCATCATCGGCGCAGTCCGCTCGGTCGTCCGGGGGGCCACGCGCACAACGCGACTCCAATTTTCTCTACGTAGCCGCTCAGTTGAGCCGCTGCCTAGGCGAGCTGCAGATATCAGTATTAGACTGGCGCGCGCGCGTGCGACACTCTGAGGCGGCGGCAGCAGTAGCTCTCGTCAGACTTGGCCATACTCGATATTTCCCAATGCTGGACCGAGACCGCGAGGCGTCATCCGAGAACACTCGTGCCTGTACCTTATAACCACCAACTCGTCGTGCGCGTCGACGCATATAGCGCAGAAGTAAACGGAGCAGTGATAACAGCGGCGTACAATCCAGCAACGTCAGGGCAGCAGACAGAGGAGCAGTAGCTGCTACAGAGATCAGTAGTAGTAGCAGCATCGGGGAGCCGGCTGCCGAGAGAAGAGAGGGTGTCGTAGGACCAGCAGGAGCGAGAGGGAGAGAGAGTGTGCGAGGAGGCCGGAGGTGGAGTCGGCCAAAGCATCAGCGGGAGTAGCGGTATCGGCGCCCGGGGACGGCGCGCTGGCCAGACGAAGCCCGAGGCCGCTGCACTTCCTTGGCGGCTGCTCCAGGCTGCAGGGGGGCCAGGGGCCGGGGCAGCATCAGCAGCAGGCCCGACAGCCAGCAGCACCGGCACGAACGGCGGCGGCGGCAGTAGCAGCAGCAGCATCATCGCAGCCGCTGCCGCCTCCACCGCCGCCGCCGGCGGTGGTGGTGGTGGCAAGGGGGCTGAGCGGGCCGCCCGAAAAATGGCGGAGCGCACCAAGAGCTCCTCGGGCCCGGCCAACCGGCCCGTCCCCATGAAGCTCTTCGCCACCTGGGAGGTCGACCGCACGCCTTCCAACTGCATACCCAGGTAAGCCTCGACCGCTCTCTATGCCAACCTCTCGCCCCCACCCCTTGTGCCGCTCTTTGCACGCGCCGGCTGCTGCTTCTGCCGTCTCCCCTGACTCGCCCGTTGCTTAGTGTATACATATCACCTCCAAGGGACAACGCGCCCGTGCGAGAGCACCAGGCTAGAGAGAGAGAGAGAGAGAGAGAGAGAGAGAGAGAGAGAGAGAGAGAGAGAGAGCAACTGCTCCCCGTGTAGGTGCGTACACACGTATACGATAGGTGTGCAGGCTCTCTCTTTCTCTTACCGTCGTCTACTCGTCCTCCGAATCCTCTCCGGCGAGATGCGCTCCTCCTCGAGCAGCCTCTCTCGCTCCCTCGGGCGCGCCCGGAACTCGTCCGCGATTCTTCCCTGCCCTCCCACCCACCCCTCCACACCCCGCATCGATCGACACTGCACGCATCATCCAGTCCCACACACTCTCTCTTTCTCTCTTTTCCGGCTCTCGCCAACTTGTGCTGTCACTCGGCCTAGATATATGCGCGTATGTGTCTGTTTCCTTACTTTGCACTCGCGTATTATCCTTATTTCCTAGTCATCTAAACCTCTCGATACCTCACAAAATAAATATACGCATTTAGGATAAAAAAAAGAGTTGCTCCAGACCTTTTTCTCCTTTTCTTCCCCTTTACGGAACAAGTGAAGAACGCGCAGTGAAGCTACTTTTTTCCCCTATAGTGTTCGCAATTTCGTTGGTACGAGCAGAGACAGCTTTGGTGCACCTTGACTAGTACGATAGTTTAGCGAGAAGAAACTGCCGTGGAGCATTGTAGTACGCGAGGCGAGAGTAAGAGAGAGATAGTCCTCCTCCTGCGCGTTATCGCCAACTGCAATCGATGCTGCGGCCAGGGCCCATTCAATCGAGCGCACAATAGAGAGAGAGAGAGAGAGAGAGAGAGAGAGAGGGGGGGCAAGTCCGTGTTAATGCCGTGTACCAACTACTACTATGCGGAATATCCAACGTTTCTTTATTTCTCGTTACTTCTTTACTTGTTGTTATTTAGCCCCGTTCCTCCCCCGTTATTTCGCGTCGCGGCTACTCGACGCGCTAGCCCAGTTATCTAATCGTAGCAATTGATTAAGTCGTATACACATGTAGAAACTCGGGCTGAATTTAACGAGGGACAATGTAAAAAAGCGATGGATACTTTTGAAAGCCACGAATATACAATTGTTCTTGTACGAACGCCCGTTTCCCTTTCTCGCGATCCCCCTCGAGGCTATATATATTTTGTAAATGAGCCAATGCATAATTTATATATACGATGAGCGATTATTCCATGATCTATGTGTGTGCGTGTGTGTTTAGCTCAATGACTTTTCATTCCATTATCAACTTGCAAAGATGGAGGGCTTTTATAGGGGAGACGAGTGATACTACAATTATAAAATAATACAGAAGCAAGTGCAAAACTTGCGTATGCGTGTACGCGTGCGTTTAGTGTAAACAGCTGGTGCTTATTCACAAGAGAACACGTATATATATACGCGCGTTGGATGGCGCATTGATATCTTTATCAATTTACTGAAACACGTACAAAGCTTTAAAATCCGTTAGAAAGAAGTCATCCCCTACAAGCATCATAAACGTAAACACTGTGCTGCCAGTCTCTCTCTCTCTCTCTCTCTCTCTTCCTTCTTTTTTTCTGAAAATTTCATAAGTCGATAATAGCCACGATCGTTTATCGGACTTTACGCCATAGCAAGCATTGCTTATCTACAATCGTCTCTTCGCCACTACATTTGCCCTCGTTTTTTTCCTCCCCCCCGCTTCTCCTTCCCATGTGCAGACTACTCCAAGAGTCGAAAGAAAAAGTATCGACTCACCCGCGGACATGTGACCCGAGCCGTTTCTCTTCGATTCCCTATCTTTCGCGCCTTTTTTTCTTTTTAACAACACCACCCTCACCCCTACAGTTACAGGCTCGTCATTAGGATCGATATACAACTGTAATTAGTCCGGCCTATAATTCAACTGTTTACCATCCACCCTCACCCCCTTTTTACTCCATTTTGAAGTAACGTTCTTTTCTTTTTCATCGGTGAATATCGCGCCAGAAATACCATTGTTTACCCTTTAGCCATGCGGAAATTCAAAACGGAAAAGATGGAAATCCATAGTGGGCAACCAATGAATAATCCAAAAAAAAAGAGAAGGGAGAAAAAAAGTAATAGAAAAAATTGAACATCGCGAAGGATAATTCCCGGGTGTTTATCAAGCTCATGAAAGATGCAGGAACGAACCTAACGAGCGAGTACGGCGATTATTCGATATTCGCTCTCGGTCTGGCTGGGCGGATGGGTGGGTGGAGGGGGGAGGCGTAGTCTGGAAAAAGCCTCGTTTACCGGCAATCGTAATAGCGATTTCCTCCGGGTGTTATATCGCTGCCGAGATCTAATCGCTACTTCCGAAAGCGAGAGAGAGAGAGAGAGAGAGATGCAGAGAGATGATCGCGTGCCGCGGAATCGGATGGCTGCAGACGAACCGGACGTTAATATCTCTCCCCCCCCCCAACACCACTATTCGACCCTCTAAAAAAAAAAAAAAAAAATGTTAAAATGTAAGAAGTTGGTTCACGTTCTTCTTTTACTCTGTAACGTACATGCTGGGTAAGCCGGGTACACTTTTGCATTGTCAGCTTGAAATCGGAGAGTATAGGCGAGAACGACGGGAGAGAGAGAGAAAGAGAGTCGCGAGAGAACAAATGCATCGATATTCGTGCGCGACCGTTGGCTATAAGGACGTGTTTGCCACAGTCGCTCTCCAATATCCCTACTATCTTTTCCATTATTGTTTATTATTATTTTTTTTCTGTTCGCTCTCTCGAGGCTATTTTCTCTCTTTATCTATAAGCAGAGCAAACTTTTAGCAATCCAAGTGAAAATGAAAAGCTCGGGGGTCTGCATGCCGAAATTTCGTGATGTTGGGTAATGGAATACAACGTCGCCGTTGGCAGGCTGGCTCGGGATTCGGATTTTGCGCATTGTTACGGATAGGAATCTAAACTTTTACAAGCCGTCGTCGCCGAGTTTATTATTTCATCGCGCGCCCCTTACGTGCAATTGAGTATAACGTTTCTCCTTCGCTCGTGTTGTATATACATGTAAGTTTAATGCCGAGGCAAGGGCGGCGCGCGGGCTTTATCGTCGGCGCTTAATAAAAGTGTCCGCATCGCTCACTGATTTTCATCTCGTCGTTATCTTACGAGCCCGCTGACTAAGCATCTTGACCCCCCCTGTGAAATGGGATTTCGGAGCTAAGCTAATGGGATCGTTAAGATAAACACAAACGTTGAAGTCGCGCGCGCACTCGCCCGATAAGCACTATCGCGTTACGGATTTTTTTTGTTCGCGAGACCAAGCAAGAGGCATGTTAGAGTCAACGTAAACATTGCATTCGACAACGTTAACCCTATTATGCACGAGAATCTCAAAACGACGACGACTCGTTTTATTGACCGATTCGAATGAAAAACAAAAAATTGTTCCTCTCCAAGTCAGGCCTCAAGTAGTATCGCGTAAAAAAGAAGCATCTCTTCGAAGCAAACACGTCCAAAACGATCGATTCGCTACATCGGGCGCAAAAAGGCGTTTACTCTCCCTTGAGAGAGGACTGTATCGTCCGGCGGCTCGCGTGTCGTTTGGCAGCGGCGTCGTCGGCGATAGCTCTCTCTCTCTCTCTCTCTCTCTCTCTCTCTCTCTCTCTCTCTCTCACTCTCTTGTGACGTAACGCGACGACGACGTGCTGCATTGCGGCGGGACAACGACGCCCCGCTCCTGCACGCGCTACCCGGGAAAACAACACCCCCCTCCCCGTCCTCCAACCCCCGCGCGCCCACCCCTTTTCTAGCTTATCAACTCTTCCTACGTAGACGGCGCGTTTTCTCACGGAGGAGAGAAAGAGTCTTCTCGTGCTTCGAGACTTTCGGAAATCGAGCTCTCCTCTACCGGATGTATACACACTCTGAAAACCCTTATGATAACCCAATGTTTTTCTCAGTTATTGGATATTTTTTTTTTTTTTTTATTTATTTACTTTTTCGTATTACTTCGCGTGGGCGTGACGACGAAGGGTGAGAATGAAAGGAGCTATATAGTCTAGACGCATCGTCTTTTTTCTGCTCCGCTGTGGTTTTTTTCTTTTCTTTTGTCATCATCGGGGTTCTGGCGACGTTTCTCTCTCTCTCCCCCCAGCAATTCGTTCGTTCTTCCATTGCGATTATTTTCCCAGATTTAGTCTTGACCTTCAAACCGAAAGAGCCTGATTTACGATCAGGAAAAAGCTATATACGCTCGTTTTAGATTATATTCTTCCTCTTTTTGTCTCTCTCTCTCTCTCTCTCTCTCTCTCTCTCTCTCTCTCTCTCTCTCTTGCGCGAGCTCGCGAATGAAAGTTTAAACAAGCGCAATGCACGCGTCATTTTTTATTGGCTCCGCGGCTTTTGCTTCTTTATTTGTTTTCTTTTCACGCCGCCGCATAAAAAACGCGTGATAAATTTGCGGCACGAGCTTGCGCATCTACCGTTCTCTCTCTCTCTCTCTCGCGAAAGCGAGGGAGTGAGTGTGATCTTGGCAAAAATTAAAGCGCACTATGGATTACTTTTCCGGTGAAGGTGGACGTTTGTCCCGGTACACGAGAAGTAGGAGGAGGAGGAGTCTGGGTTAAAGGGCTGGGTCGGATTGTAAGAGTAATTAATGATAAAAGCGAGAGGGTCGGCCGTGCGCGCGCGTCCGCGTCTAGGTATGCGAGGCGTTTCTATAGGTACACGGTGACGGATTTGGCAATCAGCCAACATTAACGTGCACTCTGAAGGGGGGGGGGAATTTAGCTTTCGATTCCGTTGGAATTTCATTTTTTGGCAAATATTGTAGCTCCTCGATAAAATCCAAAGAATTCGACGACGATCCAAGGACGCTTGTGCGAGCGTGTTGGCGTGTGGGCTCGAAAGAGTTTTATTTTGAATCTATCTTTTTTCTTCCCTTCCCTACATCCATACGGGCAGCAGCAAAAGAAAAAATGTTTGCGGTCTAGTTAAACAGATCATTATTTACGCTCGTAGACGCGCTGGTCTTGAAAAACGTTCGGTAAACGTAAAAATTCTATTTTATGGTGGTCTAACCGACTTTATCATCGAATCGTGTAAATTTACTTAAGACGTTAGATTTATTAGCCGTCGCAGAGTCGACTTAGCCATCATCGCCTAGCCAAACTGTGAAAAGATAACGGCGAGCCCAAATAGCCTTCTTTATAACAGCTAATTTCCGCGTTGAAAAAAAAAAAATAATAAACTTCGAACAACCTTCTCACCGCACCCCTCTCATTTTCACCACGGCACATTGGTAAATAAGCAACACTTGACACTTCACAAGCCTCGCGCCCCTGTGAATTCAAACGAGCCATGAATCTCTATTCCCACGCGAGCTGGCCAAGATTGTAACAACGCCTCGCTTCCTCGATTTCCAAAAGTAAGCAAAGCCTCTCGTAAATAGCTCTAACTCTATAGCAAGCTGATAAACGCGCGAAATGTAATCCCATCGTTGGTGACAAGTCTCGAAAAAGAGAGAATGGGACACGCGAGAAGGAGAAGGCTGCCAGACAATAGGCTCTTGTTTGCCGATAAATATTTGTTCTCGATATCGAGAGAGCCTCGGGCAGATGTATATCGGACAGCAGCCGATCTGCTGCGCGCGTATATATCGACGTGCACGAGGACTTTGCTTGCCGAATTATGCAGATATCGCGCAACGAGGCTGCATTGTTGAGAGCCTAGCTATCCTCTTTTTTTATTTTTGGCAAACGCTGCGCCTTCACCCTCTACACTGGTCTTGTCGTTTTACCTTCCAGCAGCCTGTACTCTTAAACCGATGAGAATAAGAGCTTTTTTTGCACTACAGTGCTTTCGTTAGCTTTTCTTCGTTTGCAAAGTACTTGCATTTCCATGTTTAATTGAACTCACCCTGTTGTATTGCTGTAGACTTACACAGAGAAGCGATAAAGCTTGATCGATTAAGTCGAGGAGTAAGAAAACAGCTGGGTGGATAAGTTAAATTACGACGCGCGTTAAAAGAAAATGTAGAGAGGTTGGAGGGGAAGGAGAAATTTGCAAGTGCAAAAATAACGCGATAACACGCTTGGGGGGGGGGGACATTTGAGGGAAGATATAGTAGGAGGGAGAGGGAGGCTCATTAATACAGCCGTAGAGGCCCTAAGTATGCGGCTGGGGCACGTAATTAAATTTCTTATCATTATCAGGCGCATGTGTAATAAGCGAATAGCACACAGGCCTCTCTTGCGCGCAATGAGAGAGAAAGAGAGAGAAAGAGAGTAGTCTTGAGAGCTTTTCTGCGCGCCCTATCTTCACATTATAAGCAAGTCGAAATTAATGGCTGTGCACTTAAAAGCTCCGAATAAATTTTTCATAAATCCGTCGTTAAATTCTTAAAAACGAGTATGCGCATACAAGCTAATCTAAGGATTATTCACGATACTACAACAAACGAAAGTTTTCGAATTTGGCGTTATTTTAATCACGATCCAACGAAGTGAAATTGGCATCCCGAGAGCAGTCGTCGCTTCTAAAAAGGCGTCGCGCTTGTTGCTGCGACAAAAAGTGTACAACATCTCGTCTGGGCCGCCGTGTGGTCTTTGTATAATTAAACCTGAGAAAAGCAAAAAAGCTCGCAAGCTCGAGACGATGACGACGATCTAAGGGCTGACCGGATGGATGCGCAAAGCCGCTCCACCTCTATCCTTACTCGCTCACAAAGAGAACTATTTGACGTATGCGCGGCGTCGACGTCGCCCTTGCTGCCGCTCGTCGCCTCTTTCTCTCGAGGCACACAGGCCCCCCCCCCCCCTGCTTGGCCCCCGAACACGGTCTCTCGCCGTTTTTGGCCTTCGACCAAAAGCGCGGGCTGCGGGCCGGATCGAATTCATCATTAACACCTAGCTGGTCACACACAGCTGCCGCATGCCCGGCCGAACGAGACAAGGCTGTTGTAGCCCATTTATCGCGGCTCTGCATCTCCATCCCCCCTCCCTCCTAACCACCTTCCCTTTTCCTCTCGTGATCGCGGCTTTTTCTTTTTTAATTTTTCGCTAAAAAAAAAGATGAGGCTTTTTTTATCACGGTTGCGTAATTTTACAAACGGATTTTTCGATCTCGCCGAGAGTGAAGAGAAGAGCAAGAGAGTCCGGTAATGAACCATGTAAATGCATGGCTTTTTTGATTGAGAAAAGTTTGATACGCGGCCGCGTGTGTCCGCATTCGTCTTTCGAACTGCTCTGTGTCAGCTGTCGTCGTGACAGCCTCCGGGCATGAGGGAGATTGCGTTTAAATGAATGAATTTTGCATGGCTAGTTTTGATAACATAAACAAATGTATATGTATATGTACGTGAAAGAGTAAGTTTGTTTTGCATTAAGAAAATTAATTGCGCCGCACTGTTTACGAGAGCGCAGCGCGGAAATTTAATACCAGTCAAAGTCTATTTTCATGCATATTAAATTGCAACTCCCATTGTCTCTTTCTCTTTTTCTCGGTACAGAGAGAGAGAGAGAGAGAGAGAGAGAGAGAGAGAGAGAGAGAGAGAGAGAGAGAGAAAAAGAAGTGAGCAGTGCCAAGTTCATAAATTGAGTTTCAAAGTTGCGCGTCGAAAATGGAGAAAAGAGAGACAAATGAATGAGGGAAGGAAAAAAATTAAAGCCAGATGCGCTACGGCAAAGTTAAATAATCTTTTGCCCTTGCGTCTTTTGAATATTACTTTCAGGGTGTCGCTTTTACTTTTTTTTGGTGGTTACGTGTAACTGTCGATTTTCTTGCTTGGTATTTTTTTTTTTTTTTTTTTTTTTTTTTTTTTTTTTAAGGAAACTGGACGTTAGGGTTTTATTAGCTTAATTGATTGGGCCACGAACGAGAAAAGTTTACCTTTGTTGTATTGGATAAAAAAAATGTACGTGGATTTAAAAATAACTTTGTGGAGAAAATTGATTTTGCGCGAATAGCCATTCAAAATATAAGGGTTCAGCAGCGAAACCGGTCGTTTGTGCTATTTCTGGAAGAATGTGGGGGGAGATGATTACAACTACACCAACATATAAGGGATTAGGCTGAATATTACATTTTTTTTTTGTTTAATCTATTTTTAAAACGTATAATTCGTTTGTTTGATCGTTAGCCAAGTATGACATTAAAAGAAATTTAAAATTAAAGGCTGATGATAAAGACGGTAATTTTAGGTAACTGCAGGTACTTAATGATAAACGCGATAGCAATAGATGACAAAAAGAAAAATACTTTTAAAAAATCTACATTTTTTACACTTTGATTTTATTTTATTTTTTTTCCAATAATTTGTTCAAGTACGAACTGTGCTTCCTACTGCGTAACTTTTATGTTTGGAGAGCTTTAGACAAGCCCTGCTATCTAAATTAAAAACTAATAAAAACTAATAAAATAATGCTGTCCGTACGTCATAAATTTTTATACTTCAAAGTCGAGAAAAAATTTAGAATTTTCTTTGATTTTTTACTAAATCTTTTCTCGGTATACGAGAATGAAAGAAACTTACTCATTGAACGTATAAATTCACTTCATTTATGTTTGGCAAACATTATTACAAATGCTGAACTGACGAGGGAAACGGTTGGTTTCTTCTGTTTGTTAAATAAACTAACTTTTCAGTTAAGCATGCTTAATTCAAACTCGATTGTTTGGATTAATTTACATGCAACGCATGATATTTATTGTTAATGACTATTTAAACGTTAAAGTAACATTGTCAAACTTTTGATAAATCACTTCTAATGTCATACTGAAGGAATAGATTTATAGAAAATTTATATATATGTGCTCCAAATTATTAATAATAATGTTATTCATGATTTATCGACATGCAGTATAGATATGACAGTTTCCCTGGTGGAAATTCGCGAACATAATCGGGAAATAAATGTTAGTGAAAATGGCCATTTTATCTTACGTAAAGGAAACGATTTTTCAGGCATTAACACATTTTTTATGGAATGGACATAACCTTTAAAAATTTCGTGTTAACTTAAAAATCCTCGCAAACATTCTAAGTAAAAGTCCCAACCTTACACCATTACATTATAATGCGTGGCTTTGCCAAGCTAAAACAATACTCAATTTTCACTTGCAGCAGAGAAAAAGATAAGAAAATTGCTAAAAACGATAATTCCCTTGATTTTTTCTGTACCAGCATTTATGGCCATTTTACACGAGAAAAATGTTGTTTTTATGCCAGAGAAATCGTTTCATTTAGGTATGATTTATGGCCAGTAAAACTGGCCAGTTTATAGCCAGTTTTCAATCATCGCTTATACAACTGGCCATTTTCAGGCCAGTTACTATTTAGGACTAATAATGCCATTTTTTCTGGCTGGTTATTGGCCAATTCTTGTAATCAGATTTCCACCAGGGTTCTTTGATAGTGACACTTCTCAGTCGTCTTATTTTCATTAGGCAGACAAAACAAAAATGCAATTTTACTGACGAAGAGAATGACGAATCGAGGAACAGTGCGGAAAACGATATGTACGATAAACTTTTAATTTTTTTTATCGAAAAAGAGCGCAAAGGAAGCATTATATCCTGGCGCGTCAGTTTTAATTTTTGTCCCTTCCGCTTCAAATGAACGCCAATTAAGCAGCACGATAAAATCCCCAGTCCCGCTAAAGCTGACAATTTCAGCCATACCAGCGCGCGTTGTCGCGCATTGTGCCCGCGAATGGTATGTCAGATAGTTTTGTATTTAGCACGGCATACACTGAGAAAAGTGTTATAATAAAAAATAATAAAAAAATAACAAAAATTACTATTTTTTTTAGAAAGGCGAAGATCTAGTCATTTTGTCGCAGA
>JAPYYQ010003236.1:0-12433 GCA_030522585.1 Anagyrus pseudococci | reverse complement strand
CTAGGACTTGGTATTCTTTCATTATTAATAGAAAGAAGCCATCCTACCAAATTTTGAGAAAATCCATGACCCGAAGGGTGTGTAGTCTCCTTGTGAGTATTCTTTTTTAATTTCTTCATTACATGAAATAGGCATTGCTGTAGATACGTTATTATTCACTTGGTTTTCCCTAAAAGTTATTGGGATATTCACAATTTGCTCTAGACATTCTTTTATAGTTTCATTACTCAAAATAGACATCATTGGAGATTCGTTACAACTTGCTTGGTTTTGACCAAAATTTATTTGGTTGTTGAAAGCATTTCTTTTCAGTTTTATTATTACTTATAAGAAGCAAAATTGCATTTTGATTATTTGTTTGCTTTCCCTCAAAATCTACTTTGATATAATCAATTCCTCCAATGCATTCCTTTTCAGTTTTTCCATTATTTACATGTACTTTTCTCTTTCAATTTTCTTGATAGTTTAGACATATAGCATCAATGTCGTAGACTTCCTTCTTCTCCTTTCCATTCTCTCTTATCATGAAACTTCTTCCATATTTAATAAGAACTGTTTCTTTTTGATGATAGTTAATAAAATTTGAAACTGCAATTAATAGTACATTACGAATCAAGGGAGATAAAGTAAAGAAAGTCTCAGATCTCACGAAAATTGTCACCCGAGGCGAAGCCAAGACAGATGACAATCGTGAGATCTGAGGCTTCTTTACTACCTCCTGTGTTGCGTATACGATTCTTCATTCCTGCGTCGGCAGAAAGCGACATTTTCCTCCCGCACAGTGGGAGAAAAATGTCACTTTCTGGCCGCAGGGATGAAAAATATTTTTGTAATAGTAGCAAATGTTGCATCGATGCAGAGAACACAGAACTAGAAAATATGCATGAGGTCTGCAAAATCGATGTCCAATAGAAAAATTCAGAAAAAATTGTCTTGAAAGTTTGTTTGTACCAGGAGTTAAATGAAAAATTTTAAATTAATTTTTCATGACCGAAGTTATGACGAAAACATTTATGACGATCATGGGTCCATCTATATAGATGCTAATCGTATTTTTCTTTCAAAAGTTTATGACCGTCACATGATCGTCATAGATTTAGTCATATGACAATTTTTAGTATGACCCGTCATAAACCATCTCTAGTTGTGATGCTTTAAGTACTTTATTACTTTTCTGTTGCTTATCTGTATTTGAATCTTTTGTAAACACTTTTTTGTAAATATCTACATTCTGCTTTGTGTAACTATTTGAATCATTTCTGTTTGGTAACAAATGATTCGTTAAAAAGAGCTGCCGTAGCTCAGTGGCTAGCGTGCTTGCCTCAGAACTATGTCGGCTCGAGGGGTCGTGGATTCGATCCCCGGTGGCGGAAATTTTTTTTGGAATTTTTCAGTCATGAGGGATTGATACACGGGCCCCCGGCAGTACGATCGATGCCCATATGCGAATTTTCTGCGACGTAGGTGTTGCGAAAATTTGCAGATATGTGTCAGCACGAAAGGCCCCGTATCCCCGACAGGGATGTTAGGATAGTCAGATTTCGGACGCACTGCGACTAGTTTGAGGTGTAAAAGGCCGAAAACATAAAGTCTAGTAGCTCTTACGGTTAGGTAGGTAGAGAGCAAAGTATGGAAAAGGTTTAAGAACCCCCATGAGAGCTGGACACGATACGTTCGATTGAAGGCTGTTGTGGAGAAGATCAAAGTTCGAACGCACTGTGACCTGACACGATAAGTTCGGTTGATGGCTGACGGCTCGTATACCGAAAGGTGGTAGTCGTCTAATAAAAACCCAAATACATACATACATAAATAATTCGTTAAACTATTTAAAATGTTATATTTGTTTATAAGTACAAAAATGTATAGATTATGTTTCTCAATTGGATTAAGCAGCTTTGTAGCTTCATCCGACACTGGATCCTTTTCTTTTTTCAGTTTAGATTTGTCTTCAAAGATGCTCAAATTTTTTAAAACATTGAAAATCCCATTGCTATTCACAATTGGCTGCCGTGGCATGTTTTCATAATTAATTTTATTAATGAACATAATAACTATTATGTAAATCAAAATGTTATCATTTTTATTTGTTTTATTTTCTTTTATCATTGATATTATTCTATTGCAACTTTTATAGTTATTTAGATAAATTTTTAATATTAATTAATATTAGTTAATTTGATGAACGCCTTACTTTCTTTAATTCAGCTGTTCAAAATTATCATCGGTAACGTGTTTTTATAAATCAAAACAAAAAATATGTATACGTAGAGAGCTTCATCGGAATTGGCATAGATAGTTTACAATAGTTGGTAACTAGAAGGCGCTTGGAGCGTAACCAGCATTCTTAAGGAAATTAATGAACTTATTTTCTACTACATAAGTTTCATAACTATATTTTCCATTGTGGGTGTTAATTGCCCATGAGTCGCGCAATCGATTTGGCATGTTAAATTTCACTGTAATTATTAATTAAAGTCATTAAAACAAAATATCGATTTGGGTGCTGATGCTTATGCACAGCACCGATAGAATTATCTTGCATTTTGACTTTAGGATAACTTTTACAGCAAAATTATATGTGATAAATCAATTGCGCGTATCTCTCACAATTGGCACCCACAATGAAAATATAATTAAACGCGAAAAATCAATACGTGGATTTTATAAACAGAATTTTGTATGATAAGTGACATACGTAGTTGGAACGGAACTCGGAATATGGAATAAAAATTGTCTACTGCTGGTTTACTGACAAAAATATTATATTGATTTTTTGCCTTTAATTAAGCTTTCAATTATATTTTTTATCTCGGGGTGCCAAATGCGTGAGATACGCGCAATCGATTTGGCATATTAAAGTTTACTATAATTATTAATCGAAATAATTAAATCAAAAAATGGATGTGGGTGTTGGTGCGCAGCACCTAATTTTCAACTCAAAATAACTTGAAAATGAAGTGACGCGCAAAAAGTGTTGATTATTGTATTCTTATTTTGTCCCGCGCAATTGATTAAGATTATCTAAATTTCCGTGGCTTTCAAAAAAATATTTTGGGTGCTATTTTCTTAGACTTTTGTTTATCTTCCGAGTTTACGGAATATCATGAGGTTATTATTGACTCATCGGTATAATAGTATATTTTGTTCAAGGGGCAGAAACACATTGTTATTCCCACGCATGATGTTTGCTGTACATTTTGTACAAGTTTAAAGTTACAGTATTTTAATTTCCGATAGGTCGGGGATAGCTTCATAATTATTCCGTGTTAAAGAGGGAGATAAACAGTGACTTTATTCCCGAGTGGAAAAATGTCTCATAAGTCTCTAGCGGATAAAATACTCTTTCTCTCTCGATTTTACCAGAAATAATGAGGCCATTATTGACCAATCCTGAATAACAATATTTTTCAATATTTTGACACGTAAAATTCTGCAAAACATTGTAAGTAGGGGTTTTTAACGTCACTAATTATAAAATTACTATTAGTTTATCTAAATTAAAAATAAGGAAATGTGTGTAATATGATGCAAAGTACCAGAAATGCTTACAAGAGACAATTATTTAAACTTCGAGTAAGATATTTTCGGGTATTTTTTATGAGCTAATAATGTTTTAATGCATAGTTTTTATTGTATTATGAATTTATCATGTACACTAGTCTATATAGCTCTTTGAATACTACGATGCTCGAAATGTTTATGTTTTAAGAAGTTAGCATATTTGTTACAAATCAGCGTTCCAGCATACCACATTTGACCTTAGTTTTCATCGATCATTTACTTCAAATATATATTAAACCTGTATAGCCCGTGAGATGTAGCAGTATAATTTTAAAACCGAAAGCATGTCGTTTCAAACCTTAACATTTTACAAATTAATTTGGAATGAAAATTAGAAGCGAATGTCCGTAGTGAAATTTTTCCTACATTTTAAGGTACTTTAACAGTACTCGAAAAAGCTTTAAAAAAGTTAATTAAAGATGAGAATATATAATTCAGTTCTAAAAAGGCAACTTTCCTTCTCTTGTCACATTTCAGTTTTTCAGTTGAAGAGTAATATATTGCACTGATGGCGACATCAGAGAAAAGTATACTCGTCCAGAACAATGTCATTATTATTAACAATGGTCGTAAACAGTAATAAAATAAAACACCTATTTATTCTTTGGTCAGTCGTATTAACAATGTCTCTACCAAATAAACTTCAAAAGACTCTATCAATGCATTACCGTAGAGACGATCGATTCCTGGATTGCTTCGCTGGCTTTGCAAAGGAAATAAGTCAAACTCGAATTTACATAAACTTTTACGCAAATAATACTTCGCTTTCTTCAAACGTATTAAACGAAATGACAAAAAACATAGTAATTGACAATAAACAGATACAGCTATCAAACTTGTTTAGAATTAAGAATGATTGTTTAAATCCTGCTTATATGTGTATCGTAATAGCCGACGTGGAAGGCGATTTGGTGTATTCACTTGGTATCTTTCATCAAATGCAATTTAATGGGAAGGCGGCTATTTTTATCACTTACCAACGGTCGAACATGATAAATCATATTTCGAATATCACCCGTCAAATTGCGACGTTAGGCTTGCAAAGAAACATCATTTTTTCGGCTTCATCCGGAAATAAGCCTCACGACTCGATCTTTGTATACGCTTCGACGCCATACTCCGCGGGATATTGCAAATTTGGTAATTTCACCGTAGTAAGTACGTTAACCTACTCACCCTATTCATTGTTTTAATATTTGGTCGACTAAAAATTGATTCCTTTCCAGAGAGGAGTTTGTCGGGATAAGAAATTTATTAAAACAGGCAGCTACGATTGGTATCCGGCCTCAAATGATCTAGGCGGTTGTCCGCTCAATATAACACTTGACCCTCCTTTCCAGCCTTACATAAAAATAATGGACAAGAATCATCCGAGAGGCTTCATAGGTGCAATGATTAGCGAAATGTCGAGGCAGATGAATTTTCAGCCGGAATACCTGTGGGCGGAAGACGCCGGAGTTGTCAAGTTTCACAGTCTAAGCGATTACTATAACGTTGGAATCGACATGGGACCTCGCATTCGGCCCGGGCCCGAGCATAATTTCTTCAGTCTGGGCATGATGTCGTACAGTCTAGTTGGCGAATACGAAGAAGGACTTCCCGTTCATCGCAGTCTTGCTGCTCCGTTCGACACTCACATCTGGTTAATGATATTCATTTTAAGTATTGCCATAACGTTGTTAGGATTAATATCGAGGATACCAGACCTGTCGAATTTGCTGATAAAAGTCTGTGGTGTGTCGCTAGGCATCGGTGTTGGTGAATTATACGCCGGCTGGTGCTGGTCAATATTCTGGTGGACGTTTCTATTACCCTCGTTCGTTTTGCAGCAAAGCTATCTTGCGGCTCTTACGGAAAATCTCACTATCCCCGAGGTTTATCCACAAGCTCAAGACGCAGTCGATTTGCACGAGAATTACAACTACGCGCTTTATTGCCCAACAGGGGTGAAGAGAGCTCTGCTCGCGTTGGAGGCCAAGGAATTGCGACAGTACGGTCAAGTTTGTGTGGAGAGGAGCTTGGATTATATTAACAAGGTTTTTATACCAGCGGTACTGCAGACTGGTAAATTGAACAAGACATCGATTGCTTTGAACCAAGACATTATCGAGGCTTACAAATTGTATAATCTTTATGTCGTTCCCTGTTATTATCCTATGATGCAAAGTGTGTATGGATATCGCGGTGCACAGTATTTTGAAGAGATGAAGAAGTTGTGGCGAAGGTTTCAAGAAAACGGAATTTTCCTGCATCTTAAGCGATTGGAATTGATCGATTTGCCTGTTAAAAGTGGAAAGGTCAATATTCATGATCAGCTTATGGGGTCACAGATGATCTTAATTTATGGGTGTTTGATAGCTTTCGTTGTGTTTCTTTTGGAAATCTTTATTGCCTCGCATAGAAAAGTAAAATATTTTACTTGTACTTTGTTTAAAGAGTTACCATAAATTGCTATTTTATCGATGAAATAAAGAAAAAGATTAAAAATCAATCAAGTTTTCTGCACATTTTTGGAGATTTAGCTTTTGTGAATAAATATTGCATTGTAGTGAAAATAAAGAATAAAATTCTCTAATAAAGAAGTTGATGATTTATGAATATTATTGTATATTTTGTAGTATGATATTTCCACTTAATCCAAGAGTATCAGTAAGAGTATAACACTCGACCCTATTTTTTAGCCTTACATAAAAATAATGGACAAGAATCACCCTAGAGGCTACGTAGGTGCAATAATCAGCGAAATGGCGTTGCAGATGAATTTTTAGCCGATATACATCGCAGAGTTGTTACGTTTCACACACAGCGCGATTACTATAACGTTGGAATCGACATGGGACCTTGTATTATCGTCGTATTGACGTCAGGTGTATTACTGCCAATATCCCTTACCCCACACCTACTACTCTTTTCACCTTGCACCTACTCTCTTCACACCTACCTTTTTTACCACCCACCTATCTCTCTTCTCACGTACCTTCCTTTCCATCCACCTACCTTTTTTATCAGGAGGAGCTGATTTTTTTGCGGAGTGACCTTTTGACTGACACGGTGGCGGCGGCTGCTGGACAATTTTTTTATAATATAGAGAGAAAATATCAATGCTTATTAAGTTCTTATATTATACGTTTTAAAAATAATGTATAATAAAAGTAACGATAGTGCAGTGAAAATATTCAACGATGTAATTCAAATAAATTTTCAAAGCTTTGGTATCAATAAATACAGTTATTTATTAAGATTTATTAAACAGTAAGAGTAAATAAAATTTAAAAATTTTAAACGATTAATAATTAACAAAGAACGTTTATTGAAGTGACAAAATTATTATAATCAATTAGAAAGGTTACAAGTTTATAATTACAAACTAGAATACTAAACAAAATTTCTTAATCACATAACTTTTGTAATACCTATTTCCTATAATCAAATACAAATAATCATTCTTTTCCTTTTTAAAATAATTTTCTATAGTTGGAATTTATTTACTATACTAAATAGAGAACTGTTTGATTTTAAGAAAAAATTAATGTATCGCATTTCTACAATAAGATAAGAAAATAAAGCTATTCATAATGTATTAAAAGTACATAAAAATTCGATAAATCATGGATCACTCTGTTAATCGCAGGTACTTTTTGTTTCATCTATGTTACACATTTACATTCTTTTGCGCAACGACAAAAGCATATTAGTAGAACAAAATCACAAAACGGCATTTGTGATAATACATATTGATTGGGTCAATGAGGAAGCGCCTTATATCACAAAATATGTTTTTGTTTTACGGTGTTAATACATGAAAAAGTATCGAGAGACTCTGTTGTCAAGTAAACATATTTATGTATGACCGTGTTACGCATACGTCAAGAAATTTACACGTGTAGGACAAAAATATTATTTTTATCGCTTTAAAAAATAATTGAGTACATGTAGTACAGTATATTTTCATAGAAGATACACATATTAAGTGCATAAATATATTTTACTGCAATTATTCATTATCAAAATAGTTATTTGAATTGTAGTTTATTTCCAGGTATTAATTGATTTTATTTTAATAAAATTAGTAGTTTAACTGGAGACAACTAGTAGCTAGCAGATTAATACAAACTTCATCTTCCGGAGCCTTTGTATTTTTATTTTAATGCTATCTTTCTCCAATATGTTTCATCATGAGCTAAAGAAGTATATTCTTCAATGAGATCGTTTAAGTTTAAGACTGACATATTACATAAAATAAGATCGCTTTTTGGTAAAAAAAAAATCCAGAATTTGACCGGATTTAAAAACAGCGATAGAAGCATACAATATTGGCGTTCATTATTTCTTAATTCTCAGTCATTGGCACAATGATAAACTAAACAACATTCGGCAGTTCAGAAATTTTTGTCGGTTCAAAACTATGAATTCGAAAGAAGAAATTTTTTCGTTCACGCTGTAGAGAGCTTATCCAATTTTAACAAAATATTAAAGCCGATTGTCGATGGTTTTTATTACGAGCTTACGTCTCAGCAGATGATTGTTTAATAATAAAACTCTAATTCGCAATGAAAAGTTAAAAACTCATTTCCTTAATTTTCAATATCGATCCAGCAAATGTCTTGAGTTTTTGATCTCGCAAACAAGAATTAATGTCAACAATTTCGCCCTGTCTTGGCAAAAATTTTGGCATTCAGGCCAATCAGCGCAACATATGTAGCTTAAGTCGAAGCGTATAGTAAGCGACAATGCGCAGACCAATGACAAAGCTGAGAAGGGCAAAAACGTCGACCCAGTAATCAGCCTTGTCCATGGACATATCCATCAGAAACTTCCGTGGCGGCTTGTAGAGGCAAAATTCTAAAGGACACTTCAAGTTTTCTCGATCGTAGCCAAATATCGTTATCATCGCCCCCTCAAATCCATAACGCATGTACGAGACGTAACAGAATATCTTTAAATACTTGGGAATAGCATCGAGATTAAGAAAGAAGCCGGAGAAAAGGATGATTGGTACAGCCGTCACCGGTCCTATGAATACACCCGTCTGTAAGAAACATTTTAAGATAATTATTAATATTTGTTTTAATAATTTGTAACATTTAATTTTTATTTTAATAGTAAAGATAAAAATTACCTCCACACTCATGGCAGCTCCAATCAATAAGCCGATCGATTGAGCAACCAAAGATGTTAATATGCAAATATTCAGAAACATGAAAAACCTTTTGCTCTCTAGTGGCTGAGCGGTCATAAAGTAAACTATTATGACGTAGGCCGTAGTGTATACGATCTATCGTAAAAAAAGTAAATTATAACTCTCATTAAGACTACGTTTTACTTTACAATGAATTTTTATGTTAATTACTTGAAAGGGTATATCAGTCAAGGTCCTCGCTAAGTAATACGATTTGACCGAGTACCAGTAGTTTAAGTGTTCTCGAGCAAAAACAGCCATTTCCATTGGAACTAAAAAAACATTCAAAAAATAACATCATCATTATTATACAACATTAATCAGGCGTAATATAAAAAGTAGTCTCACAAGTAAGAATCGTTGGCATCATAGCGGTGAACATGACAAACATGACGGTGAAAAATAAACAGCCGGCATTGCTCATAGTTTTAGAGGCGTCGTCGCCAATATCATAGTAAATTATGCCAATAAGAAAACCAACAACGATGTGCGAGACCAATCGTAAGCGAGTTAACGTCTGCAACAAAATTCAACAGTACGTTAAAAAAAAAAACAATATGTACTCACATCGCCGTAAACTTGTTAAAAAATTTCCACGACTCACGAGATCGCGCGTCTGGGAGAGGAAAGTGCGCTTGAGCAGAATCCAAAATTGTATCCAACTGCTGGTGGGAAAGCCGACCTTCTGCTCGATGCTCTCGGCGCTATCGAGAAGCGAGGTGGTGCAGGAGACCGGCACGCTAACGACACTCATACCACTAGCCGTGGTCGGTTCCGAGCCGGCCGGCTTGGTGGACTTGCCATCCGTAGGGGCTGGTAACTCGACTATTGGCTGCTTGGCGATGTCGTTCGCCGCGCTGTTTACAGCCGCCAGGACGGCCTGCTGCTGCTGGTAGTTGTTGCACTTGCCGTTGTCGACGGCCGCGACGAGCTTCTGCAGGCACTCGCCGTGCTCGCCGCACGCCACCTCCATAACTGTATCGAAATACACGGGAATTTAATGTCAAATACGTAATCACTCGATTGTCATGTTAAAAAATTAAAGAAACCAGTATTTACCGTAGTCGGCAGGGTTGTGGTAGCTAGGACAATGCAGACACATCGAGGACAGAAATGGTACGAGGCCGCTTACGTTTCCCTGGTAAATGCACTGGCCCTCGGCGAGAATGTACAGATGGTCAAACATTTCGAACAGCCTCGCGCTCGGCTGATGTATCGTGCAGATTATCGTTCTTCCTGCAAATAATACGGGAGGTATACTCCGAGGTGTACAATTTATCAAAACTAGAAGAGAAGCTCGAATTTGATCATACCTCCTCTGCTAAGGGATTTGAGCAGGCTCAGGCACTGGAAACAGGAGGAACTGTCGAGGCCGGAGGTAGGCTCGTCGAAGAACATTACCGGTGGATTGTTCACCAGCTCGAGAGCTATGGACAGCCTCTTGCGTTGACCACCACTAAGACAGTGGGCCTGTGTATTGCACGCCTCGTTCAAGCCCATCATTTCAATGATTTCTTGCACCTGAAAACGGAGCGCGGGAAAATATAGAACGAATACAATATGAATCTTTTACGGTTTGTTGCTAGCGTCAGACTCACTACGACTCTCTTAGCTGTTGCGCTGATGTCTTTGCCGAGCTTCAGATTGGCGGAGACCGCCATGGCTTCGTAGACGGTCAAGTGCGGCAGAAGGCAATCGTCTTGCATGATGTAACAGGACATTTTTCGAAATCGCCGAAGATTCCTGTCTTTTCCGTTGATCAATACCGATCCACTTAGGTTTGACGTTCTTTAACAAGAAAAGAAAATCTTCAATTATTCAAACGAACAATTAACATTGATACGTGAAACAAAGTGACGACTACACTCTTATGCAACGATAGCTTTTGCGATAAAATCACGAGAGCCAAGTGTTTTAGCAGTCGATTACGTTTTAAGCATAAGAACGTAATGAATACGTGACGAGACTTTATACATCACACGTGACCGGATTTTAATAATTGTCTCATGACCATACAGTTTTCATATAAAAAAGAAAGATAAACAGTTGAGAAGTGGCTGACAAGTGTAATGCAAGACGACTGCATAGTTTACCGAAATTAATTGGAATGAAGAAAAACTATAAATCTAGACATTACTTGTAACCAGCTAGTACGTTCATCAGCGTGCTCTTGCCGGCTCCGGAGGGTCCCATTATAGCCGTCAGCTCGCCGGATTTGAATTTTCCTTGAACGCACTTCAGTATGGACTTGTAACCTGAAATTAATAAATATTTATCAGTGGAAATATTAAATATGAATCGAAGTTAAAAAAAAACTCAAGGTAAAGCGTACGACGATCGTACCTTTTTGTCTGTCCTCGTATACGCTGTAGGTGAGATTTTTGAACTCGATGTCGACAGGTGGCCGGCGCGGTAGATGAGTTAGCGAGATGGCAGGTTTTTTGCCGCTTTGGCCGTAGTTTATCGGTCCGTTTGGCATTTTGCTCGGCAGGTTCGCGTCGCCGGCGCCGTTGTAACAGCTCACGCTGGTATCCCTGCGAAAAGCCAAAAACTTTGTATCTCGCGCAGGAAATACTGAATTTTCAAAAGGTTCTATTTCAACGTACAGTCGGAAAGAAATATTTTTTTTTGTTTAATAGTTTATTTTGATTGAATTCCTTGGCCTGTACCCAATTTTATGTTGACAAACACTTTTGCATTGTGCGGTATACAGATGTTGAATAAAAATACAATTTTTAGTGCTTTGTAGTGTTGCTTGTAACATACATTTCATACTTTCACTTTAATAAAAAATGCCATTTATAATATTCAAGCATTTATCATTATTTTTTAATAAACAGCCAATATGTAATTATGATTAAATATTAGAGGAAACGAAGTAATGGGTTGTATAAGATGTCCATCATCATCGCGATCGCGATTAGTTAACGCTGTTAAACATTATTGTTACGCCATGTGTACATCTATCATGCGTCTTAAATAATCCGCTTTGGGCGTTGATTAATCGTCTTAACGATCGCTCCTCCCTCGGCTTGGTAACGTTCAATCGATAACGCCGGTCACGCTTGATCGTGCGTGTTTGCATTCCTGATTTACCCAGGAAAACGTATCATTCTTATCGGATAAACCTGTCATTTACCAGCCAAAAATATCCCGTGTATTACAATCTGTCCGGTCACAATTACACCATAAGAAATTCGTGATTATGCGCAATTACTACATGAGATTTTTGTATAAGTTTAGCTAAGAATACACGAGTAACGGTAAAAATAAATTCTTTGGAATGTTTTTCCTTCGAAAATACACAAGAGGTTGAAAGAACAGCCGAGCACGTGGTAGATTCTTATAGGCGATAAGAGTTACCGGCTTTTTTTTCGGAGGTCACTGTGGCACTTGTGGATGATCAATCTCTGCACTCGAATCAAGTTTTCCCCTCCTGCGGCATTTAGCAGACAAAAAAGTTGACGTGTGACGATGGTTCTTTGCAAATGACTTTTTCTCATTTCGCGCTGATCGATAAACATAGTCTACTTGTCGGAAAATGTTCTGCTGTAGTAGACAAATATTTCTTTATGTGTCAACGCAGCAAAATAAAAAACCGCTGCTAACTACCTTAGCAGTATGCTTTCTCAAAAAACAATAACAATTTTTTATATTTGTAGTTTAAACCAACATTTTAAAATTTTTAAA
>JAPYYQ010003235.1:0-12439 GCA_030522585.1 Anagyrus pseudococci | reverse complement strand
TTAATTTATATGAAATCGGGGTAGAATGAGCCAATTAGGCGCCTAATACGATTAGAAATTGAATTGGAAGAGTTTGGTCGAGGTCGAAATTTGTTTTTGTGACCTCTCCCCCTATTAAAGTCAGACTTGTAATTACAAATAAAATTTTATTAAAAATACCTATGATTTAGCAAGCGTTAATACTTTTTTTTCCAGTAATCAAAACGCTACCTATAATCTACCTATATAATGCCGATACAAAACTCAAACCATAAAATGGGCGACGAAGGTGCGAAAAAGGGTTTCACTTATATTATAGGTAGTAAATAGCTAGCAGTTACGCCCATTTTATCGATAGTTTTTGTAAAACTACTAATTTTATAGGTAGAAACTATATGCGATTCCTACTAGGGTGATAGTAATTAAATTTAATCGAAACGGTTCTTTTCCAAGACATGTTTCTTATTTTTATTATTACTTACTAACAGACATTTTTAGCATTTAACTTTCTATTTAAATTTTAGTTAATTTTTAAAAGTTTTAATCATTAAATTAAGTATTTTATATAATTGAATTTTTTTATAATTAGTTAAAGCTAAAAATAATTTGTAAATTTTGTAGAATTTGATTCAACCCCTCCCCTCTCTGCCCTTATCAACAATCAACACAAGGTAGGTCAACACATTCATTAAAATTGTGAAATGATACGAATTATTTTGTTTTCGTATTATTAATAGAAATAATTATTAATTGGCTAAAAACAATGCGAAGGTAGCATTTAAAGATAGAGTTATGAATTTTATTCGACCTCGTATACGTTGCCTATTAATTAAAACGGCAGCCTCAACGTAATCCGTTCAATTGAATTACAAAATTATTAACAAATACATTTAATTGCTTGAAAATAAAATTTCAAAATAATTTTGACACCTAATTTGTTTGGGGGGTAAGCGATTAAGTATATAACGAGACATTTCTCGGGCTCTCTCAGCTATTCCTAAAGTTTGTTTTTTCAGTGTACAGATGGCTGTCTTGCCTCCTTATCGTTTTGTAATCACTGCTATATTCGGTCATGTGCGCGTAAATAAACAAGGCACAATAGCCGAGAGGAGGGAGCACGTTAAAGATCGGCAGATAGGAGAGAGGTGTATCACCAAGAATTTTAATTTTATCCAGCTGTCTGACGCAATTGTTCGAAATTGTGAAATTCTCGAGGAGCCAAAGGTTTCTCGTTTTGCCCAGAGAGGCCAAGACGATAGCGTTTACAAGCGTTCGACGAGACCCGCAAGGCTCGCGCTTAATAAAAGACACTCCCCAGGTCGGTACACCGTTCGTGTAAATCTGTCTCTCTTGAGTAAGACAGAGAAGCTGAATTTCCGAGCGGCAAACGATTATTTCTCAGTCCCCTTTTCCTCTCGCCTTCCCGTGAGCCATCCCTTAGGATGAAATTAAAATGACGTTTTCGAGACGCGATGTCTGTGTATTTTGTGTGACAAGTAGATGGTGCACGACATCCTTCAACGAAGGTAGGGGGAGGGAGGTAGAAGGAAACCACGAATCTTAAGCCTTCGGATTATTAAACTAACGCCCTAAGATCAGTATCCGGCGAGACGTGATAAATTTCAGCGGAGGAACACGAGAACAAACGAAATCATTTATCATAACTCTCTGATTTATCGCGCGCCGGATATTTATTTCGTTGACGATTTCGGCTTGATAAAACGACAAGTTTATCTTTATTTTACAAAAATAGAAGCGATACATAAGGCCCTGTACAATTACACTTGTATGAACTTATATTTTTGTATTGTCCTTAATAGAATTGTTTGACGTGCTTCATGAGAACTTCGAAGTAATCCATTCATTAATAATGAACAAAAGTATCATTGGACCTGCGCGTACATTGACGTTTTCTTGTAATAGTACGAGCTAAATAATAAAATTCCAAACTTTATGTTTATTCAAGACAGCTTGTAAACAAAGTGTGGAAGCAATAAAAAAACCAGTTGTTTATTTTTCATCAAAAAAATCAATATATGTATATAAATATATATATTTCAATTAAAATCTGACCTTGGTTAAGGGCTGTGGGTATATTACTTATATATACACGGTGAAAGTTATATATGAGTATTAATATATCTTCAAAACTGTCCCCCGCTCACCGAAGAGATAACTCGCGCAATAATTTTACATTTTGACACTATACGCATAGCCCGAGCTCATCGCAGCTGCGTTTTATGTCCCGTAATAACGGTATAATTTTCAATGAAATTATGCATTCGCTTTATTTATAGATATATTCTTTATGGCAAACACTTTGCTTTTTAACAAACCGTTTAATAACGTACGACGCTTTTTGTGTAATAAAAACGTGGCATATATATCATTGGATTCCCTTGAGCCCCGAAAATATTTCGTAATTTTAATATACATTAAATCTCCTTCCGAACGAACGCTTTCCCCTCTTCCACCACCCTCTCTTTCTCTCTTCTTGTCTCATATTCAAAGTCCGGATTTAACGCACGAATATTACACCATTGTCGAGCAGAGGTAAGGCAAAAAAAAATATATGAAAACAGTCCATTCGCCGCTATTTTCAGGATTCAGAGCACAAAAAGACGGAATAGAATAAGGAGAGCGGAGAGAGGCCACAAAACGATTGCACGTCAGTCGCGCGCGCGCGGAGAAGGCTAAAAGAGAAAACGTCCCTGTCAAAGACACATACAGATAGACAGGCGCGTACTCCCGTATTCGAGCTATTGGAGGTCTTCCTTTGCTTTGACGAAAAAAAGTGGCTGTGTGCTTGGGGGTCTCGAGACTGCACGTCTTGCTGCTTTCTCGAGATCAGACGTACCCACGATTTTCTTGTCATGCCACGTATAGACTACCCGTTCGCGTATGATAAACGGACGATTGGGACTTTTCGGCTATGGTAGCAAAAAAATTCAAAGTGATTCCTCGTGATGAATGATTATCGTCGGAATGATTATTCGGAAAAGTTATCGTTGATTATTAGTGATAAAATGAATAGTTTGTCGAAAAAAAAACAAGCCAGATTGTGTACGATTACATAAAGTTGCGGCATCGTTTGGAAATAGGCGCATCGATAAAAAAAGGGTGGCAAACGGGGGGAGGGGATAATAAAAGGGAGATAGGCATTTACAAAGATTTCGCGTGGGCCTTAAATCAAAGCGAATTTTCATCCGGTCCTCTCGAGATTCCGTATTAATTCCGGGCAATGGTATCCGTCGCAACAAAAGGAGGCATATTCATCATGGGAAAGCGGGCAAAAAGTCGCATTCAATCCCTTACGACTCTGACGTATAGGTATATAAATGGAGGAAGGTGAAAAGGAATGGGATGTTTCTATCGAGGGGAGGGGAGGTGAATACGACAGTTTTGTACGAGGACGCGTGTTCGTGTAAGGGAGAAAGGGAGAGAGAGAGAGAATGGAGGCGCGTGCGCGGCTCTCCTCGACGCCGCAGGGGTACCGCTGTATTGCCGCTGGACGCGCTTGAGCCTCCTCAGTCGCGCAGCGAGCGATCAGCGCTTCGCAGCGGCCGAGAGCTACTTGCTCGCCGGCTGGCGCTTCGTTATATTTGTCAATCGGCGATTAAGGACAAGTTCGGACGCTTTGCACGCGCGCGCGAGCCAGATTTGTTTTTTTTTTTATTTTACCCGTGGAAGAATTGTCGATTTAACTTAGCCCCGAAAAGGGGAAGTGAAAATTGCCGGGTAATGAGATTCCCGGTGGCTGGGATGCGGTGCAAGTGACTAGGACGAGCAGTTACTCTGCGGACGTATTTACGTGAATGACTTAGCGGACGATAGCGCCGGTAGCAGCCCGAAGTTTGCACCCCGCTGTAAGTTTGACGAGATGGAATAGAGGATTTCGCGGTGATTGGGCTTGTTGATTTTCTTGGTCTTTTTTTCTCGGTATTCCTTGCAAAGAAAAAACTTTGACGAGGCTGAAGTGAAATTAATGGGTGTAACGCGCGTCTGACCAGTTTTGAAGGTTACTACTTGCGGGCAGGTGTTTATGCTGGCAGTGATCGCGCCGAGCGAGAATGTTTGGCTTGAGTAAATTATAGCTTTTCAGGCTTTATGAGGAGGGCTGTGTCGAGGTTATTATTATATTTGAGAGAAAACATGAAAAAAAGAAAAGAAATTCGAGTTTTTTTGGGAGGGGGGGGGGCGAGTTTATTAATAGAAGATTATGTGCAGCGCGTTATTTCAATTGGAGCTCAGTGAACATATTCTCGCTTGTATTCGGAGAATGTTGTTTTTAGACGAGGTTTATAATTGATTTTACGATGATAGTGGCTTGTTTTGAAATTTTAGATGTGATATAAATAAAATTAGTGGATACATGCAAGTGTCGTAAATATTGTTCTAAATGTGAAATTGTTTAGACTGCCGTATCAAAATTATACGTATCTCGAAATAAATAGAGCTTTCTTTTTCTCTTTTGGACCACCTAGAAAGAAAGATTAACGTTTATTGAGAAAAAACGTCTCATCGATTTTTACTGTTACTACTTAAAACAAATTACAATGTTTTTGAAAATAAACAAATGAACGTTAATTTAGTTCATATCTTAATGGAGTTGCGATAGTTATTACATTTCACATCAACTGACTCGAGAGAGAGAGAAAAAAATAAAGAGTGTTAGAAGTTATTACTTAAATTCCCAGCCGTTTTTATACGCGATTACAATCTCATGCATATTAAATAGAGTTGTTCAGAATCATTACATTTCTTTTTCTTAATATATGTTACAGATGCTCGTAAGATTAAAATTATTTTAACGTAAAGCGCCATTACGATCGTGATGTATTATTAAAGTTCGCAATGATAAAAGAATTCAACATGACGTCAATTTTTTATACCCTGTAAATTTGGTGATCAACACTTGAGATATAGTAAAAAAAAAATCGCAGTAAACTCGCGATGAAAAATTGCAAAGTTTGTAATATCTTTTAAATTAGTTATCCTTTTTCACACACTTTGAGTGATTTTTTTTTTATTCAAGTTTTACACAACTTTTCACTTTACAGAGCTGCAATAGGGGTTTATTATCTTGTAATTTTTCTAGCATTCTGTAAAAGCTTATTCAATTCACGAACAAGGTTTTTGCTTTAAAAGTCTCGGTGAAAATTTTATGTTGAAGCTATTACGTATATTAATTAAAGTTGAAATAAAAATTTAATAGACTATAGTGTTTTTGATAATTAAAAGCACTTCAGGATAAAATTCCCTTGATTTTCTAAGAGTCAATGGTTAAAGAAATCAAAGCTATTATTACGTGTTACGCAACAGCTGTGACCTCAAGCACCGAGGATAACTTTAAAATCTATACATGTTTGAATTGACTTAGCTGTCTTGAAAATGTTTAAACCATGGTAAAATAAAAATAAATTTCAAAACCGTCACGAATATAAGTGCTAGCGTTGTTTGATTTTTCAAATTCGATAAAGTAACCACAATTTATGGGTTTTTTAACATCCAAGCATAAATTATCGAATATTCTTACAGGTCGTTCATTAAACATAAAAGACATAAAAATTTTCATCGTATATTAATTGTACTAAAAAAATTGTTTAAATAAATTCGAAAACCTAGGTAGGACACCTCTATTTCAAAGTTGCGATAAAAAAATATAATGATTATTTTTGAAATTTTTCTTCAATTTCAATGTCTTTGAGTATGTTTCTTATTTCTGATGATTCACATGTAAAGTTTCGTATTGATTAGAATAACAGCTCCGACGTCAATAATCAGCTTATCTAAAGCACATAAAAATCCTCTAAAGTAAAGGTTTCTATAGATAAATCCCGGTCGAGCATTCACGGACATTAATGCATTTTCCACTCCTCCAAAATCCAACGAAAAATCTCGCTACTCGGCCGAGAACCACGTAGCCACTAAATTCGCCAAACCTATCACGAAACTCGTAGAAATTCATTAATCAAAAATTATTTCGAGCATATAAAACATCGGTACGTTACCTTCTTTTCACCGAATAACCATTTCCCGAACGTAACAGAGCTGTCGACGAAAATCAAGTCACTCATGCATACGCATTAATCCGTGCATGCGTATACATCTGCAGAAGCGTATGCGCATCGGTATTTTTTTTGTGTGGCTCGTCGACGTTGATGAATTTTCATAATAACTCATTGTGCGCGTATCGGAAGGAAAAAAAAACAGGCGAGCCGTAAAACGCGGGCATTTATCTCGGAACTTACTTTCCCGTAAACTCGAATGAATGAAGAGCTTCGGGAGGCGGGGGGAGCAAGGTAACAAGGAAACGGAAACAAGTACAGAGCCGACCTATATTTACACAAAAGCTCATATTCGGCGTTTGGCCTCAGCCAGCGCAGATGTTAAAAATATCCGCGTTACGAGAAGGCAGGAGAGGAAGTTAACTCTCTCTCTCTCTCTTTCTCTCGAGGAGAACGCGCGCTCTCATCCTCGGAACCTATAAGCTTTGCGCTTCGCTGGAAAAACGAAAGTGGCGGTTATTCACCGGAAACCCACCTTATCTTTACCGGCGTTACCGCCCGTGCTCGGGAATGTGTTTCCCGGTAAAGCCCGACAAATCTCTATCTACCTCTCTCTCCCCGCGTTCGCGAGCTCATACAGAGAGATAGAGAGATAGGTAGTAGCTTGATTAGAACTATTTTTACCATGGGGGTGTGGAAGGGAGGGGCCGACGAAAAAAACGAGCGAGTTCGTCATCGGCTCGTGCAAGAGCTTTTTGCGCTCGACGAATAATGGCGTCGGGGAGGTGAAGCGGGCAGAGGAGAGAGAAAGAGAGAGAGCGAGGCGCGCGAGGGAAAGCTCTCCGGCAGTCTCAACAGGTGGCCACTATCATTGCCATAGTTGGCCCTCCGTGATTTCCCCTCCGTTATCCTTCGGCTTCGTTCGGCTCTCCCTTTCTCTCTATCTCGCGCACACTCTTCGCGAGCGCGCCCATAGCTCCCCGCAGGCTTCCGGCCACTTTTATCCCTCCTTTTGTTTCGCCGCCCGCTCGCTTATACACTTTGCTCCTGTTTCCCTTTCTCCATCTACGGGGGCTTACATGGTTAATCGTCGAGCACGTGCATGCGGCTTGAAAATGCATCGGCGAATTTTGCATAGGCGCACGCGCGCCTCTTCTCGCTGGAGGCCTCTCGAACGCCTGCAAATTTCATTTGTTATCAATTATTATACGCTTTGGATTGGCGTGATTGAATTTTTTTTCCGTTTTAAACCGCTTGGAAATTCGTCTCTCTCTCTCTCTCTTTTACTCCAGCGGTGATGAATATTCATTCGCCGCTATATTCTTTGTTCCCGGACAAAAGATCCCTCGTCCGGTGCATAGTCAGCGAGCATGAATTCTTCATTATTTTAAAAGGACTTTTTAATGCAAAATAAAATTACCCCCGCGAGCCTCCCCAACCACAGCGCCCGAGCCAACACACAAACTCGCGCTCAATCTTGCTGGCCTCTACCCTGCCGCGTTGCTTCGTCTTTGCCATTTCTTTCTTTCTTTCCCTCTGATGTGCCTTCCTTTATTTCGCCCTCGCGGAGGTCCTACGTCACTGTTTTCCTAATTTATTCATTTTGCGGCCTGAGAGTTATACGGCACGGTCCCCGAGCGCTTGGTAAATGAACCTGTCCTACCGGTATAAGTCACTTTTTGTTTCTCTCACCGCTATTGAATTTTATTTTACGGATCGCCGAGCTCCAAGCTCAAAGCTTTACAGAGATTTTGACAATATACACATTTATAAGTTAAGGTAAATAGACGAGAAAAGTTAATTTTCTGATTAATGTCTTAAAAGACCGATAGATCACGTTAAGTAAAATATCTTGATATATATCCCTACAGTTACGAAGAAAATGCCCCTTGAAATATGAATGTACGCAAAGGTTTTTCGCGCCGGGTTAGAGCCGATAATCGATACCGGAACGTGGACTGTGCGCGCTCGTGATGGCGCGTAAAATACCACCCTGAGCCCTTTTTATCGTAAATTTTGCATTTTTCGGCTGCTGTGCCGTATGAAAATTCATAATCTTAAATATGCGTAGGAGTAAGCTGCCAGGGTGGGGGGGGGGCGAGGGGGCAAAAGGTTAGCAAAATGAAATCATCGGATCGGGCATTAGCGTAATATATTCAATTACGTAACAGTTCGAGATAATTCTCCCCTACACTTTCCCACGCACGTAGACGAGCCGACTCATCCCTCATTGAACTTGACGTTTGATCGGGCTGTTATTCTGCTGCCAAGAAAATTGAGGCTGTGTGACTCATGGCCGTTTGAATTCTAATTTCCATTCGTGGAACCGATCAAGCAGAACAAGCGCCACTTGTCTTTCTTAGTTCCGCCTTGGGTAATTGCGCATTTCACCAAACGAGTATAGAGAGTCGCTCGTATCGAGAGCTGCCGCTCATCTCTGGCGCAGAGCGCGTCTTTCGCTGAGCTTTATCACTAAATATTTTCATTACGAGATTGCCGAGGAAACTTGGATAATCCCCACCCGTACTGTCCACGAATTTGGTCAAGCAATTTGCAAATTAGTTAATCGACTGTCGCGCCTCTGGATAATATAATGCCGAGAGCGTAAACCGGTTATAGCGTGGAGCGTAATCCGTGAATTTTTCTTCGTCGAGCCAGCCGGACAACATTCGATTTTTCTTATTATCTGGCAAGCGTTTACTCTTCTTATCACAAAAGAATTAAGTTGGATTAGCCGGTCGGCTAGGATGCTCGGCTGGTTTCAAGATTCGATCTTCAACTTTCCAACATAATGGACTCATTTTCAAAGTTAAATTAAAAGCTTTCCTCAAAAGCCGCTGTTAGCATCGAGATTAAGGTGCTTTCAAAGTTCGCCATTATCACTGGAATTTATATATACTCGACGAGCAATCGAGCTTACCCTTGTTTATGCTGCCAGAATCACTCCTACCATCGCGAACAATTATACATGTATACCCGTGGCGACGCTTTTGAAAGATTTCGAAGAAAAAAAAGGATAAAATATTCGTCGAAAGCAGCCAGCGGTGTATATTTTAGTCGTGTGTATCCAGTCTATATCAAGACGCTTCTTGAACGATTTATGACCAAGGTTATCATAGCAGTCGTTGTAAATAATCCCGTAAACACGAGAATGCGCCATGTCAATCCGGAGGGATGTATAATTAGAGACCTATCGTTATAGCGAGCTAATTTATCGGATCGGTCACTATCTTCCGAATACCACACGCGACATCATAAGTAAGCGTCTATAAATACATGCGAATCACGCCATGTGTTTTCTCTCTCTCTCTCTCTCTATTGCCTAAAAATTTATTCTATTTATAATGGGGAGCGACTTGTTTAGCTCGAAATTCGAAAGCTACAGGGAGCAATTAATGACCTTATATGCAAATTCGACGACACGTGTAGCGACCTAATTAGAGAGCTAATCGGCTAGGCGACCTTAGATTTTTTTCCCCAACATACTTTAGCGAGATTATCAAAGTTTTAAGTATAACGTAATGCCCCGCCTGCCAGCGGCACGTCGTTCTTAAGTAGAACTTTGAAAACTAACATATTCCACGTGTCGCGATCGACCGGTAGATTCGAAAGCTACCGAGGCTGACAGCAAAATTTGCATTAAAATTAGCTTGATCATCGTATATTGGAGAGGAGGGGAAGAGAAAAATTCCGATTGAACGGAATATAAGCCGGCCGGCATTGGCGTCTATGTCATTTAACGACTATTTAACCGAACATAGCGTTTCTCAAATAAGCAGCGGCGAAGGAGAGACAATCGCGAGCTAACGATATACAAATTGAAAGGAAATAGTTGCACGAGCAGTGCCGGTAGATGCACACTCGAAAGATCAATTCGCCAGGGTTTTCTCTTGAGCCTCTCGGTAATTCTAGGAGAAGCGCAAAAGAGGAGAAAATCAGCAAAGCCAAAGGGCCGCAGGTTGTCCCTTTGTCGCGGCATCTCTATTTTTGTACTGACGATTGTCTATTGCAGCAAGCGGTGGCGGTGGTGTGCGGGCATGTCGATGCAGCAGCGGGCGGCCGAGAGCCTAACGCTGATCAGCGCCGGCGTCCAGGCTCCGAGCATCAACTGCAGCGGCGGCGGCGGCGGCGGCGGCGATGTCGGGCAGGCTGGCTGCGTGCACGGGCTACTGGGGGCCGGTGACGCCGAGACGGCCGAGGACTACCAAATGGCCCTGGGCCTGCTGTTCAAGCTCGTGATCGGCGTCCTCTACGCCGTCATCTTCTTTCTCGGGGTGTTCGGTAACGCGCTGGTCTGCTTCGTGGTGGCGCGGAGCCGGCAGATGCAGACGGTGACGAACCTCTTCATCACGAACCTCGCCCTCAGCGACATGCTGCTCTGCGTGCTCGCGGTGCCGTTCACGCCCCTCTACACCTTCCTCGGGAGCTGGGTGTTCGGGCACACGCTCTGCCGGATGGTCCCCTACGCCCAGGGCGTCAGCATCTACATAAGCACCCTGACGCTGACGGGGATAGCGGTCGACCGGTTCCTCGTCATCATCTACCCGTTCAAGCCGCGCATGAAGATCGGCCTCTGCATCGGCATCATCCTCGCGATCTGGCTGCTGGCGGTCGCCCTGACCCTGCCCTACGGCATCTTCATGCTCCCCTACCTCGGGCCCGACGGGGTCTTCTACTGCGAGGAGAACTGGCCCGACGGCTCGTTCCGCGTCCTCTTCAGTCTCTTCACCTCGTTCCTCCAGTTCGTCGTGCCGTTCTTCGTGATAACCGTCTGCTACATCTGCGTCTGGGACAGACTGAGCGACCGGGCGCGCATGAAGCCCGGCAGCAAGAGCAGCCGCCGCGAGGAGGCGGACCGCGAGCGCAAGAAGCGCACGAACCGCATGCTCATCGCCATGGTCGCTATATTCGGCGTTAGCTGGCTCCCCCTCAACATCTACAACGTCGTCGAGGATTATTACGAGCCCCACTGGGGCTATAGCAGGGAGACCTTCTTCATTGTCCACTGCCTCGCCATGAGCAGCACCTGCTACAATCCATTCCTCTACGCTTGGCTCAACGACAACTTCCGCAAAGAGTTCAAGCAGGTACGTCATATGACCCACTGGCCCCCTTTTTCCCCCGCGCTAACCACACTCTCATCCCCCTCTGCATTCCCAACTCATCCCCCCTGCCTCTTCTTAGTCTTCTTCTTCTTCTTCTTCTTCTTCCACTTCTTCTTTTTCTTAGTTGTTCAAGTCAGTTGGCAGACTGCATTACGAGTTCGGAAACGCAGGGATAGTTAGGATACTACTCGTAATATCGATCTCTCAAACATTGCTGCTTTTTCGAAAGTCGGAATAGTTGCCATTTTCGGAATTTCCTCCAATATGATCAACATCACCATGTCGATGAGGAAAATAACATGGGGGGGGGGGGAAAAGTATATTTCGAACAATGGTAATTACTTGCATTACCATAATTTATCAAACCCGAACATGCGTTGCGCGTGATTACCGTGAAATTTTTTATCGATTTTTATTTTCCCGATGAAATCACCATTACAACGGGTAACGGCAAGCGCGAAAGTTTATCCAACGATATCCATTCGTATGCTGTTTGCTTATATTTGCGCGCTTTCAAAACAATACGGCGTTAAGTCCGGCCAGGCTCCCCGCTTGCGTCCGTAAAATTGAATATGCCTTTAAAAACTCGAGAGCGCATTCACCCCTCGGGGCTATAACGAACTCGCGTTTATTAGAGGCTAATGAGAAAAGCTTGGTGCTCTTTATCCGGGCAATCGGCTTTTTCCTACGTGGATAAACTTTGCGCCGAGCGCAGAGGCCGATTTGATTAAACTTTTTCCCCCTTTGTTCGCCTTTGTCGATTGCAAACGATCGAGATGTTTTTAAAAGTCCGTGCGCGAAATGCTGCCGGGGGTTTAATGGATAAAGTTGGAAGTTATTCGGCGATTAATATTTTAAAGGCTCTCGAAGGTGTTGGCTGCGTTTAGCGAGTAGCGCACTCGAACAATGGATATTCATTTACATCGATATTAATTATTTATGAGGCTCTTAAATAGCAAATAGACGCGGCATTAGCATGCAAATCGATTTGAGAAGAGTAATTTGCCGTTGAAAACTAGACGCTTAATTGCGTACGGCTGCTTATAATTTATTGTGGCTTTCGTCACTTGCTCATTATTAATCCGAGTATTTTCGGTGCATTAAATGTTTGCAGTTATATCAGACTCGCGTAGAGTGTCGTCGTATTTTCGTTCAGAAGTCACGTCGATCGTAGGATAGATGTTTATTTCGTAGTTAAGAGGACGTCGGAGTCACCTGTTTTATCAACAATTCCCAAATTTGGTTTCGTATTTTACGGCTCGAAAAATGCACCGATCGAGCTGAAATTTCACAGGCTTACTTAAAATAAGCTATAGAATTGGGCTCTGCAAATGCTTTTTTGAAAAA
>JAPYYQ010003234.1:0-12452 GCA_030522585.1 Anagyrus pseudococci | reverse complement strand
TCTCCGATTGAGAGTCACTGCGCCGTATGTCAGCCGCGTGGAGCAGTACAGTGCATTGCCAGACTGCATGCAGTGGCTAAGCCACGCCCACTCGGCCGACTCTTCGCGCTGGCGCGCGGCTGCTTGCTTCGCGCGGACGAACGCTCGAGTATGCCGCAACGAAAATTTTACAGCTGACACATTGATTATTTCTATATGTAGTCAGTACAGAATTTCCTTAAGTTCAATAATGAACCAGGAAAGTAGATAGAGGAAGTCTGTAGTGCTAAAGAAAATCATCCTTACAACACGACCTTAATCGATCCTAGAAGTAACTAATGTTCGACTGTTTCTGAGATCCATGTTTTACTGACAAGACTCATAATCCCAGAAATACCCATTGCGCCTCTTTATTGCTGTTTTGTTTAAAATAATTATTCAAGTATTAAGAATTTCAACAAAACTAATAGCACCATTTGATTCTACGGAAAAATCATGCAGGAATCTGTTCTTTTAACATTAAAAATTATGGAACTGATGAAAGGATTTATATTTTCTTATTCAAATATATTAATAATGTATAAATACATATTTATTGATAATAAAAATTACTGATAAACACTTTTTTCGGCTTTTTACAGCTTGAAATCTGACTATTCTAAAATCCCTCTCAAGGGTACGGTGCCTCTCGTTTCAGCACATATATTGCGAATTTTTGTAACACCTATGTCGCAGAAAATGTGCGCATTGATCGTCAACCCATACCTCCAGGGTCCCGTATATCAATCCCCCATGACTGAAAAATTCTGAAAAAAATTTTCCACCACCAGGGATCGAACCCACGACCCCTCGAGCCGACATAGATCACAAGCATGCAAGCCACTGACCTACGCCAGATCTTTTTATTTTTACTATTTTAGCACATAAAATTGCTAAAATTGTATCGAAGGGTTTTCGAGATCGCTTATTATGAATTTACCATCAGTTTATCGAATTTAAATAGAGGGAAGTATTTTACAGAATTTTTTTCACGGCTAAAAAATATAAAAATTTTTGAAGTAAAACTTCTTTAGGCGCACTAGGCACTTTTGGACGGGAGTAACTCCGTGAGAGCTCAAATTCGCCATGTAACGGAAGTGCGTCACAGAAGTAACTTCCGGAATTGTTCCGACAAATGCCGGACCCAACTTTCCGACCAAAAGTCCCTTATACTTTAAAAAAAAAAAAAAAAATTCCTCCAGGGATCGAACCGTAGACCCCCCCCCCCATATTTTGCCACTGTATCTTGCCACTGAGCTAACAAGGCTTTTGGATCTTAAAGCATTGTTTTCCCAGGTACGGTTGAAGTGCTTGAATAGACTTAGCTTTACAAAATATTCAAATTAATTAGAATGTTAGTTTAATCATACAACATAAGAAATTTCTTATTTTCATTAAATAATAATATTTATTATTTAACTTTAAAAGTATTTATTTTATGCAGATAAAAAGTCATATCGTTTTAAACGTACTACTGCTTAGTTCTAAATTCAATGACTTAATTATTGTCTAATATTATAAAAATTTATTTATTTTATATTTATTATTAATTAAGATTAAAAATACGTTATGCGACAATATATGCAATATATACCTTGAAAACACATATGCGAGTAATATATCGTTTTCAAGGTATTCTCGTGTGCTTCAAAATTCAACGACTTTTTGTCAACAAACATTATACAAATTATTAATTTAATGTTTATTAAGAATTGAGTTTAAAACACATTTTTAACGCACATAAGCAGTCATATATCGTTGTAGAGGTATACTCGCGTGCTTCTAAATTCAATACTTAATGCAAACTAAAATTATCAAAATTTTTCTATTCAATTGTTATTAATAATTAAATTAGAAAATACGTTTATAACCCACATAGGCGAGTAATATCCCTGTTGGAAATTTGCTGGTTAAAGATGGCGAGGTAACTCAAGTTGACTAGAATTCCACCATCTCGTTATAGACAATCGTACGTACGAAAAGAACGGCATTATGGTCGAGTTATGACGAGCTACGATACGTCTGCTAAGTATGAGTATACTTCTTAGTATACACATGCATTTAGGTTATGTTTTTACATTATTTACTTCACTGCAGGTCGCACACAAAAAGCAATGTCTATATAGACTAATAATCACATAATTATGTGCCTGTGAGGTTAGGAAAACTTGATTAAAACGAAAATGCTTAAGCACACGTAAAATTTCCACGGAGTACAGAGCATTAGATCATAATTTACAGACATCCTATCGTCGCCTCCAGCGAAAAGGCGGATGATTCAAATGCTTCGCGAAGAACCATCGCTATTCGCAATCTCGCTGCAAAGGAACACTATTCGCAATCTTGACGCGGAAAGATGCGAATAGAGCGTTTCTTCGCGGCGGGATTGCGAATAGTGATGCTTTTTCGCGAGACATTTGAATTGTAATAGTTGTTCGCGGCAAACCTTTGAATAGGAATGGTTATACGCGACAGTTTGAACAGTAACACTTTTTTGAGAGTCATTTGAACAGAGTGCTTTTTCGCTGGAGGTGACGTTATGTTTACAGCCCCATAAATTTTTAGTTCAGACTTTAGGATCTTTACAGCCACGTAACTGAACTTACGGATACGTAAATACTTACAAGCATGTAGTGTCTTACAGCCACGTAAATTTCCCTACTGAAAAATTTCAAATGAGATCTCTTTTTAAATCTCAGGTGAGATCTCAAGTGAGATCTCACTTGAGATTTTTCAGTGTCTTTAGCAGTATGAATAGAAAAACTTACGTGGATGTAAGACATTAGGTTTTTGTAAGCCTTTAAGTATTTATAAAGTTGATTTACGTGGCTTTAAAGATTTTTAAGCCTAAATTGAAAAAATTACGTGGCTCCAAGACATTACATGTCTTTATTATGTAGATTTGAAAACTAGGGATTGAGGCTACAGTACACGCAGAAAAAAAATTTGACTTGCTTTGCAACAAAATATTTTGACTTATGTTATTAAAATATATATTAAGAAAGATCAGAATGTATTAAAATAACTATTTTGATCCCTTGGGAAAGCCAAAATTACTTAAAATTTGGTGAAATAAGGCTATTTACTAAAAAAGTTCTTTGCGCCAAGATTAATTTTTTGTTTTTTCTGGACCGGTAGCATTGTTTTAAGTGAAACTTAAATTATAAAGCTATAGAGAAATATGTATGTAATTTTATCAGCCAAATTACTTATAACTGAAAGCTGTACGTTAAGTTTCACTCAAAACAATGCCACTGATCCAGAAAAAATTAAAATTTAATCTTGGTGCAAGGAACTTTTTTGGCAAATAGCTTTATGTCACTAAATTTTAAGTAATTCTAATTCTCCAAAAGGACCAAAATAGTTATTTTAATACATTCTTATCTTTCTTAATATATATGTCAATAATGTAACTTAAAATATTTTATTACAGTACAAGAACAACATTTTTTTTCCTGTGTGTACTCTAGCCTAGAAGCCGTGAAAAAACTTACTCGTGTTTTGATAAAGTTGTCTTAACGTTACAGACGTAATTTCGTGGTTATTAATGCAAAAAGATACTGCTAACACAAAAAGCTAGGTTATGCTAGTTACCCGACTTGACATGTATTTGCTGAATTCATGACGGTAATTGATACGTAACAGAACCTGTCAAGTTAACAAATCTGATAAAATAATAACAATTTATTTCATTTATTTGTTTAAATCTATTAAACACAATAAATAAATATATTTTATGCTTAGGAAAAAAAATTTCACGCGATTTTTATTTTATACTTTAATTTAAGGTATTTTTCTTTTGACGTAAGTTTACGGTGACAATCTTCCGACTACAATACGTTGATTTTAAAGGTCTGCATTTTAGCAGATCTTCCAGTCAAGTTATTGTCTGGAAGCTGGTCCCTGACTATGAAATTCAGAAAAATATGGTGAAGTGATGGTGAAAATTTCCAACAGGGATATCGTTTTAAAGGTATAACTACCCTGGTAGAAATTTGTAAGCATTTTTGGGCCATCAAAACTGGTCATCAAGTGAAAATTAATGTAACATTGTTTTCAAGGTAATTTGAACTTTGTTTATAGTCTGAATATAATCTGTTAAAATGCCAAATAAACTTATAATCCTCGCAAATACTATAAATAAAAGTCTAAATAATTACCGTGACTTTATAGGATACGTATTTACCAAGCTGAGACAATATTCAATTTTTACGTGCAGTAGAGGAAAGAACAAGAAATTTACCAAAAAACGATGATTCCGTTGATTTTTATTCAGTCCAAAACTCCTGGCCAATTAATGCTCAAAAAATGTTTTAATTTAGGGTGAAAAAATGTTACATTAATGTTCATTTGTTGGTCTACAAAAGTTGGCCAGTTTCATGCCAGTTTTATTGGAAAGAAACAGTAGCAGTAAAACAAGCCAGATTATGCCTTGCTTATCGTTTTGAAAAAGTTATACATTTTTTCATGGCTTGTTTCTGGATAATGCTTTTAAATTTAAGAACTTAATACAAGTCAAAATTAACAAAATATATTATTCAATTGTTATTAACAATTAAACTAAAAAATACGTTTTTGACGTACATAAGCAAGTAATATATCGTTTTCAATGTATTCTCGCGTGCTTCTAAATTTAAGAACTTGATGTGAACAAATATAAAAATTTATTTATATAATTATTAACGATTGAGATTAAAATAGTACATTTCGATACAAGTGCACAAAAAATGATTCGCGACGAGTGTGAGGTTTGTTGCCCGAGCAAAGCGAGGGTGACAACTCACACGAGTTAAGAATCATTTTTTACACGTGTATCGAACAATATTTTTCGTAAGGATGTGCATGAGACGCGAGCGTGCTTGAAATCGCATCTCACGCACGCCGTTGCGAAAATACGTTTTCAACGTACGTAAGCGAGTAATACATCGTTTTAAAAGCATTATGGTGTGCTTCTAAACTTAATAACTTTAAGCGAGCTAAAATTATAAAAGTTTATTTATTTAAATATTATTAACAATTATGTTCAAACATTCGTTTTTGACGAAAATAAGCGAGTCATATACGGTTTTATAGGTACTTTGCTATAAAGTGAAATAAATAATGAAAAAAAAAAAGTATAATAAAATAAAAACAGAAATATAAATAAAAAAAGGAAAAGAATTAAAACAAAAAAATTCAAGAGTAAGATTTTAAAAAAACCGGTCACGGGCCGGGCTGTAGAAATAAAACTTCTTGGGTGGAAAATAAAATAAAAAGTATAAAAAGAAGTAAAAACAATCAAAAAGTAAAAAGAAAAAAACGAGTACAACAAAATAACATTCGAAGTAAAACAAAAACAAAAGAATAAAATAATAAAAAAATAAAACAAAAAAACTAACACATGTCCAAATTCATGAAGTTTTACCCCAAATTTAAATTGGGTGTTGCATTGGGGGTAAAACTTAATGAATTTGGACATGTGTTAATTTTTTTGTTTATTTTTTTATTGTTTTATTCTTTTGTTTTTGTTTTACTTAACTTTTATTTTGTTGTATTTGTTTTCTTTCTTTTTTCAATTTTATTGTACTTATTTTTTTCTTTTTACTTTTAATTTTATTTTTATACAATTTAAAAGATTACACAGACCCACAAAACAAAAAAGTATATTTATCTGGACTGGATACCTACATATTTTTATGTATTTTGACCTGCTGAATCCGAATCTACTATTAAAAATAGGGGTGTGTCGAAGATTTTGAAGATAACCTCAAAAAACAGCTGAAAATGGCGTTTTTAGCAATTTAAATACGAGAAAAAATAAAAATAAATCTTACTTCACATCGGAGTCACAATATTTTGATGTAATTCCATTTGATGAATCAAATATTGATGTGAAAAGTGAGATCCAACCGTTTAATATGGAAGAAATATCGAAAACTGCTAAAAACCACGATATAGAAGTTTTAATTTAAAAACAATGAGGATATGATTTATTTCACATTAAAACAACAATATCCTCAGGTCAATTTTGATGGTGGTAAGAGAAAAAAGTTGAAAATACTCGCATGGTCATGTAAATAAAAGTAAGGAAACCATTTTATATACAAAATGACTAAATAGGTTTGCGCTTGCGTGAACGTTTGTTATCGAACGTCCGATTAACAGATTTCTACGTCGCTTTTTGACATCCGATTTGGCGTCTCTTTTCAGCATCCAACAATAGTCCGCCATCATGTTTACGCTCCACTTCGCTTGCTACCTTTGCTCAAATTGCTTCATATCTTGATGAAATATTTCACCTTGTTCTTCACTGAAATCTCTAAGGATCTCTGGGAACTTACCAATGTGTGAATCGAGAAAGTGAAGTTTCAAATTCATTAGGCAATTTAGGTTTTTATAGTTTTCTACCATATTTTGGACGATGCACTTATAGTTTTCATCTTTATTGTTTTCTAAAAATTTCGTTGCAACATCTTGGAAACTCAACCAAGCCGATTTCTCAAGATCATTCATACTATTGACAAACTGTATGTCTTTAAACATTTTGCGAATTTGAGGTCCATAGAATATACCTTCTTTCAATTTCGCCGTGAATATACTAGGAAAGACTCTTTCCAAGTGTTTAAAGCAGCATCCTTCTTTATGAAGAGCTTTAACAAATTGTTTCTTCAATCCTAATTTTATATGCAAAGTAGATATGAGTATTTTTTCAGGATCTACCAGAGGTCGTTTGATAACATTGCTGGAACCTGGAGTGAGTGATACCGTCGCTGGCCATATTTTTATGTTATAGTGTTTCGCTCTATCTCGATTATCAAACATGCATAAATAGCATGGATACTTGGTGAAACCTGATTGTTGTCCTAGCATTATGGACAGTATTTTCAGATCCCCGCAAATTAACCATTTGTGTTCACTATATTTTATTTTGTTCAGGACTTTTTCGATGTTACAGTACTCTTCTTTGAGTATTGTTTAATGAGTTGCAGGCAACGATGCAAACTTGTTCGTATTGCAAAGAAGAACTGCTTTCAGGTTTGCTTAGAATAATCGATAAATAACCTCCATTCTTCTGGCTTGTATAAATTTGGTTGAAACTCATCAATAAGTCCTTTTGCATCTGTACAGTACACTAGATCAGACTCATCACTAAAGTATTTACGAAATGCCTCTTCTCTATTCCGATAAAATGTGACATTGATACCTTTTTCTAATACATTGTAAGCCTTTAACTGTGATGCCATCAATTCAGCTGCATCTTTGGTTAATCCTGCATTTCTGAACATGTCCTTCAGTTGAGCTTAAGAGATTTTTTTTTTAATTTTAAAAGTAAATTTGTGGCGGTCCCAATGTCCCGCCAACGATCTGCTCCCATCAGAAACAAAGACTTGTGCCAAGGGAAATTTTCGACATCACGCTGGCTCCCGCACGTAGCGCGCTACCAAGACTCCATCTTCCGGACGCAGAGTCGCGCCGCAGCTGAAGCGACATGAAGGATGTCGGGACCGCACTCAAGATCATCAGACTCTTCTCGGCCGTGCTAGCCACTACATGCGCCAACGATCACTCTCGCAAGCTCCATTATTACAAAACTAACGAAAAGAATAATTAAATATTACAACACTAATGAAAAAAATAAAGTTCTCTGTTTAGAATCTTAATTAAATCGTTGATTTTTAAAAGCTCATTTCTTTATTCACGCAACCTGTCTGCATGTCTTTGGATTTCCTGTCCCTACATGATCAAATCTGACTTCTTCGGACACAAATGTCTAAAAATTAAAGATGACTCAATAAAAATATAGTCTTATAGCTTTCTATTATCATGAAAAATATCTGGTGAGATATTTTTTAGAGTGTGGACCATTAAAATATTACAATTTTATCTATTTTTTCTTTTATTCAATAAAATAATTTTGTAAAAAGATATGTACATTTTTTAAGAAACCTTATTGTTTATTACTATTATTTGTATCATTTATCTTTGTTTGTGATTTTTATTGATAAATTATTTGCCAAATAAATTTTTTCGTCTACTTTGTTTAAACTTCAATATAAATAATACGATTCAATATACAAAAAATACGATAACATTTTTATCGATTTTCTTCTTACTGTTAACGGCTATATATATTTATTTACATAATATTACGAAGGTGTATATCAAGTTTTAAAGTTTTATAAAAAACAGCAGTTCTATTTTTAAAATTAAAAATGAAAAAATTTAGAATTTTGTAATATAAATGGGTGTTGAAAGCCCTCTGCATAAAATAAGATCTATGTTAGACATTACAAAAAAAAATTCTAAAGCAGATAGTTTTAAAATTAAGCGAAAAATTTTAAAATTGCTATCTTCACATTTTTTCGATAATTTTTTTACTTTTGTAAGATTGATAGAATTATTATACGATAAAAAAATCTACACTGCAGTGTAACGGTCCCGTTGTACATACCAAGCAAAAATTGAAAAATTTAATAGTCATTAAAGTGTTATAAGTGTGAAACGGGCTTTAAGCCTAAACCACGCCCACTTTAACCGAAATATTAGACCTAATAGTCAAAAAAGCAAATATTCACCGCAAACTTTAGCGAAAGATTGTTATGTAAATAAAAATCAGAATGAGTTGAGACTACTCGTCGTTTGTTCGGGAACTCAAGACGAACAAACGACGGTAGATCGAAATCCGTAAATCGCTGTTAAAGCCCATAAAAATGTACTTTCTCAAACAGAGAAAATCAGCTGTTCGAGACAAAATCGAGCGAGCAACAAAATTCTAAGCGGCAACGGCGGCTCAAACAGCGAGAGCCCGAAGGAGCACTCGATGGGACGGGCGAGCGATAGTCTTTCGGAGACAACGAGAGCGAACAGTTGCCACTGTGCCAACTCTAGCTCAAGCTGCTCTGAAAGAGCTCCCTCGCGTTGCTGCTGGACATACACGAAAATAAAGCTTTGTCTCGAAATACTCTTTTTGCAATTTTTTGTGTAAATAATATGTTGCTCTTTTATTAAAAGCTATTTGATTTATTTGAAGAAATTTTTAGTTTATTTTTAAAAAATCACGCTTCATATATTACACAGCCAAACAAAAAAAATTGTCGACGCAGATGTTTTGACTATGTTTACTAAATTTTTTTAGGGTCGCTGAATAAGAATTTCAGGTCAGTTCAGCTCCTGCACGTCAGGATTTTGCCACAACCTCGAAAAACCTCGTAATTACACAGTCACACACAAAAAATTTGTCGACACAGGTGTTTTGACTTTGTTTACTATATGTTTTTGGGGTCGCTGAATCAGAATTTCAGGTTAGTTCAGCCCCTGTACGTGAGGATTTTGCCACAACCTCAAAAAACTTCATAATTATCGTTTAAATCATTTTAAAACATCAACCAAGTCGGCAAAACGTCGCATTGACAAGTCGGCAAAACGTCGCATTGACAAGTCAAAAAATTGTGTTTTTGATTTATAAACATCTTGGCCCCGTAGGATCAATAAATTACATAACTACCATTTTTAACGAGAATTGAGAGCAACATATGTCATATCACTGATTATATTATGACTAAGCCCTGATGATCAAAGGTTTAACTGACTTCAAACTCGCATTCAGCGACCCAAAAATGATTTAAACGATAATTATGAGGTTTTTCGAGGTTGTGGCAAAATCCTGACGTACAGGGGCTGAACTGACCTGAAATTCTGATTCAGCGACCCCAAAAACATATAGTAAACATAGTCAAAACACCTGTGTCGACAATTTTTTTGTGTGGCTGTGTAATTATGAGGTTTTTCGAGGTTGTGGCAAAATCCTGACGTGCATGGGCTGAACTGACCTGAAATTCTGATTCAGCGACCACAAAAACATATAGTAAACATAGTCAAAACACCTATGTCGACAATTTTTTTGTGTAGCTGTGTAATTATGAGGTTTTTCGAGATTGTGGCAATATCCTGACGTGCAAAAGCTGAACTGACTTGAAATTCTGATTCAGCGCCCCCAAAAACATATAGTAAACATAGTCAAAACACCTGCGTCGACAAATTTTTTTTTGTGGGGCTGTGTTATTAATAGACTATATAATTTTAAGTATTTATAACGGCAACGCGAGCACATCGATTGATGACGTTCTAGCCGAAATCAATTTGTTTTGGAGAATTCTCGAGGTACAAAACCCCTTGTTCCGCAAATAATTCTAAATCTTGGTCATTAGGCCCGGGATAGGAAAATCTGCACGCCCATCCTTATGTTTCCTACCTCATCATACTCATTTACCCTGAAGCCGCAATCCAGGTAAGCGGTGACGCCTACGATAGCCGAGGAAACCCTCCCCCAAAACATTAAATTTGTTAACGCGGTCTAATTATTGTCTCATATAAAACCGACTGTCACAACTGGCGCCCGAACAGGAACAGTGAGATCCAATAAAAAAGACTAGTCAGAAAACTTTAAAAAATTGTAAAATTTAAAGCTTAAAAAAGGAGAATGGATAAAATGGCAAAAAGTTTATGTTATGGTAACTGTTTGGCACGATAAGCGTGATGTTTTTTTATCTATCGTCTAATTGCAGTGCAAAGGAATCTCTTAAAATGCGCAGGGAAAAAAGTTTAACTAAAGTTGTAGTTAAGAGTTCTTTACTTATTTAACTATACACTAGGTACATGTGTGGTGTCGATTGAAGCGATCAAAAACGTTCTTATTACGGTATAGGAAGCAGCCACAAGAAATCTTGGAAAATTATTTTTAGATTTTTATTAACCCTTTTCCTCCCAAATAACGCAAACTTTTTTCAAACTTTAGGCCTCATGTCTTGTAATGAAACAATCTTGTAAAAAATTCAAGGAACAACATTTTTTATAGCTTTTGACCTCCTCTTCCGAATGCCGTTAAGGAAAGTTTCTTAAGTCGTAAGCCAGAAAATTTATACGCTGTTTTTTACAAAAATTGACAAATTTTTTACGGTTTTTTTAAAAAGAGTTAATTTTCAAATGGAAAAAAATTTCTAAACATTCCTTCCACTGTAGATGCGGTTATAGATATCAGACCTTCAACATTCCAACAACATTTCAACAACCAACAACAGAAATTAGAATTGGCAGACCCAAACAGCGTTTAAAATATAAAAATTTTATTATTTAACTTTGCGAATTTTTTTCTCAAAATCTATTAAGTTTGGTAAAAAATTTCTAAGAATAAAAATATCTCAGAATTAGTCGAAGCATACCTCCAAATTTTTTCAGAACAATTTGAGAACATTTTTGGGAAATTTTTTTTTATCTTTTCAGAAAAATTAAAAATTATCTTTAAAAATTCTGAAAAAATTCGAGAGTATTTATCAATATTGATCTATCGATTTAAGTACATTTTGGTTCTCAAAAAACAGTAACAGTAACTTTACAGTATTTTTGAAATCTGTAGCACACGAAAAATTGTTATATATTCGATTTTGTAAACATATTGTAGTTGTCTTAGTAGTTGTATTTTTTTTAATTTTTTGTGCAGTTATATCTACAACTTTGGGCATTGAACGTATTTCATTATATTTCTGTTATCAATACAAAGTAATTACAATAGTACAATATTTCTTCAGTTTTCTGAATTCTACTAGATGATTCCGTTTAGTTTTGTTTGAAAATTTCAAAATTATAATTTGCATTTTATTTTCGATCTTTCAGTTATTATTTATTGAACTAGAAGAATTTTTCCAAAAATGTCAAATAATTTTGAAAAATTTTAAGGAATTTTTCAACTACTTTCTTAACATTTTTATTCTTAGAAAATGTTTACCAATCTTGATAGCTTTTGAGAAAAAAATTCGCAAATTTGACAATCAAGTTTTTCTATTTCAAACGCTATTTTGGGTCTGCCAATTTTAATTTCGAAATAAAACCAACAGAATGTTAAAGGTTTAATGTCTATAACCGCATCTACAGTGGAAGGAATGTTTAGATACTTTTTTTCCATTTGAAAATTAACTCTTTTAAAAAAATTCGTCAATTTTTGTAAAAAAAAACAGCGTATAAATTTTCTGACTTATTAGTTAAGAAACTTTCCTTAACGGCATTCGAAAGATAAGGTCAAAACCTATAAAAAATGTTGTTTCTTGAATTTTTTACATGAGTTTTTTATTAAAAGATATGAGGTAAAAAGCTTAAAAAAAATTTACATTATTTGGGAGGAAAAGAGTTCAATGAATATTTTTTTTTCCCATTTTCCCCGACAGCCCCACTGGGCCTAGTCAGGGGGGGCCCCCGCACCACCTCTGTGTGCGGGGGTGTTGCCCTTCCTCCGTGGCTTCCCCGGAAAGAGCTTTCCCCTTAAGGGTACTCGCCGGTTCCTTGTCGGTAAGGCCGACACTCCTTACCCCGAAGGGTATCGGATCCGCCACGCTTCCCCGCTTTTCCGGAGGAGGCCCTCTCCACGAGTGACCTGCTCCAACCGGTAAGGCCGGTATTCCCTG
>JAPYYQ010003233.1:0-12453 GCA_030522585.1 Anagyrus pseudococci | reverse complement strand
TCTACTTATTTAATAGAGCACTGACTATAACGATATGGTGGGATTCTGGCCATTCCTATTCGCCTGACCATTTTTCACCATCCAATTTCCTACAGGGAACGGGAAATTAATTAGGAAGAAAAACGCGTTGGAGAGGAGAAATATATTTCTTGCGGATCGGTAACGACTTGGTCGAGACTTACCCTTCGCCGGAGGAGCGCTCAAGCGCCGGGGGTGGATTTAGAGATTTTCCAGTCGAAGTGAGCTTGCGATATGAGTCGGAAGGGAAAAGAAGTCGGCTGTAAAACTCGAAACTGTCCCGACGATGGCCGCGCAAACGTCTGAATACATAGTATCGGCAAGTGGGAGAGCCGAGGCCCGCGTGTTGCCGATGGCATTCATTTCGATTTATCCCGCAAAGAGCAATTTCTATTCGGATGACATTTCGTGAAGGAGAAGAAAAAAAAAGCCGATGCGGACGGTCTAGCCTCCAATGAGCCCCAGGGTCTCTGGATGAACAGCGTCATCGGCGTCGCTGCGTCGACCTCTTCCTGCCCACTTAGTCTACGCTCGTTGGGGTTATTTTTCTAGTCGGACGGGGACGTGACGCTTAATCGTCTTCTTCGTAATCCACTCTCTTATTTTTTCTTTCGCGCACTTCTCTATGCAAATTTTGCGGTTAAATTTTTTTTTCTACTTGAATAATTAATGCCGGAGCTTAGTATTCCAGACTCTGCGAGAGTTCACGTTTTCAACTTTGTAACAATGCCGCTTTTTTTATCAAAATTTTAACGAGTATACGTTATTTGGTAGTTTGTACGCGAGAAAATAAAAATTAATTAAAAAGTTTACGTAAGAAAAATTATGTTTAATTTGAAGATTGTTCGTAAGCTTAAGAAAAAAAATTTCAAAATTAATAGTGGAGGTTCTTCATTTGAATGAAAAAAAATCTGCATTAATAAAAATATTTGTCTAACGTAAAAGCGATGCAGGAGCATAAAGTAGAGTCGAAGTAATTACGAAAATTCAGCAATTTACTTTTATTTGCATTAGTCTCTTAAAATTTCAAGCGAAATTGCATCAGTCCAAGAGCAGCCGAGCGAGCGAGCGTGCCCCGGGGAGTAGAGAAAGAGAGAGCATCCGAGAAGAGCAAGCTTCATTCGTTTAACTATATCCTTTTAAGAATAAAATTTTCCAACATTTTACAAGCAAGCGCGCCCCGGAACCCAGAGGAGGCTAATTCCACGAGTTTTTAGAACGAAATTTCCGGCTCGGAGAGTACGTCCCTCCCTCTCCCGCTGTCAGAGTAGCACCGAGACCGAGCGACTTTATCCACGCGGGCGCGCGCGTGCGCTCGAAATTCCCGACAATTTCGCAACTTGCGACTTTTCATGTTCCCCCGTCGAATCAGCCCGGGGCAAACTTTCCCTCTGCCTCCCCCCCTCGACTCGTTTTCGCTAATGAGACGAGCGGCGCCACGAGCCACGACCGCGAAACGATGGACCCGCACCAGGCTATACTCGCCAGAGACGACCCCGGCCGAACTTGGAAATTTACTCCGATCCCCCTGCCAGCGACGACAAGTCTTCGTTTGTTGCTGCGGAATTTTTTGCTTTTTTGCTTTATTGGCGAATACGCAATGGGGGAAAGGGGCGGACACCGGGACGGCTTGGAACTGAAGATGAGAGAACGGTTACGATACTTTTATACAGTCCTTAAATAAACTTGAACGATGAGTCAATTAAAGCGTACGATGTATATTAAGTGGTAAAAATTTTTTACGTCAAACTAAAGATCATTCGTTCTTGGGGTCATTAAAATTTACAGCACGTAATATGCCTTATAAGTATGATTATTATTTTTATTTTTTACTTTATCAAGTGGACATTTTTCATTTCTCACGTTTCGCTCGTCTCTAATACCCGTTAAAAACTCTGATTTCTAATATTGTTAAATAATTCGTATACGGAATCGAATACAATAACGATTTTTAAGCAGTTTATGACGTATAACAGTAACGCAAACTGTACCTAAAATATTTCTCTTAGGAAAATCCCGGTAAAAATATTTAAATATATACAAGAAAAAAAAAGAACTCCGAGACACAGGTCACAGCACGTGCGCATTAAAATACTGTCTTCATTCGTCGCACAATCTCAAAATCTTAATCCCCGGCTTCCAATTTTCTGAAAAAGAAAGAAGACGCGGATGGAAAGAGGAAAATAAATATAACGACTTTGAGAAAGACAGAGAGGCAAGGCAACGGGAGAGGGGTGGGGCGAAATCAACGTATTTTCGAAAAAGAAAGTAAACAGCCTAAAAATATAATCAAGATGAAACCGAGCCTCCTCGTTTCGTTCTCCGAATCGTCCTATTTCGGACTATCTTAATAAGTTGACAGTGGGGCGCAATACGTCCATCGGGCGGCCAACACACGCCCATGCGAGAGCAGCACTCGCCGGATATATAACCACAGTGGGCCGGGGCACGCTAGACGAATGGCCGCGTGCACGACGAAGAAAGAGAGAGAGGAGAGGAGTGCTGTGCGAGCAGCGTGCGTGTGTGACCCCGCGTGCGCGGGGATATTTTCGGAAACTTTGTAACTAAGCCGTTTCGCGTCTCTCCCCCGACCCCCCCCCCCCTTAGCCCCGCGAGAGCTTACGAAATTTACGAGCCCTCTCGAGGAGGGGGCAGGGTGTTCGCCGTCCAAGAAGAGAGCCAAGCAGCACGAGAGCGGGGGGTGAGAGAGAAAATGTGGGGCTCGATAATTAAGACCTGCCCTGGCGGCAACTGCTCTCTCTCTCTGTGGGTACCACGCACGAGAAATGCGCCCCGGCAGCAGTTACTCTCTCCGGCCTCTTTTTTCTCCCACCCTCTCGACACTGCCGCCCGTCGGCCTTGCTTGTACGGCTCCCTTACTGGCTATCGATTATATCAGATTAAGATGATGCCGCTGCGCAAGGAATTGGGACCGCACACGAGCACTCTCTCTCGAGTATGCTACTCCCTCCTCTTTTTTAAGTGTCCTTTTTCTTTTTTATTTCAGTGAAAAACGCGCACGTAAATTAAGCTATCGCTCTGTTAAGCGTCAGACAGGTGGATCGGCGGATGGGAGGGAGAATGAGGGACGTCTGTATAATTTGTACATTTATAAAGATTATGAAAGGCGCAGAGAGCCTTCCTGATGGCTACGGGGATACGCGTATTAATAAACATTGAATTTTTGCACGGCAATGGCGGAGAGGTTATCGGGGAGAGAGGGGGTATAGCGAGAACTTTTGCGACGTCCTTCCAGAAATGTTATGCTCTCGGGGATCTATTTGGTTTATGGAAATTTTAGTTTTAAATGTAAATAAGATGGAATTCGTAAAATATTTTCAAATTTCTTATTAAGACATACCATTTTATTTTTACTTTTTTTACGACTGTCATGGCCGAAACTTGACCCGGCCGAAAATGTTTAGTTTCTACCGAATATTCTTTTTTCTTTTTATTACGCGTTGTTTTTGTTTTCTAATGCATTAATCCAACTAATCTCGAATTTTATTAATCCAATCTCTCAATCGTAATTGAAAGTATCTTGATATGGTATACGGGATTTCCTAATAGCTACCAGCCTGATTTTTCTCAATAAAATGGCGTCATCGAAAACTACTAGCGTAGTAAACTCGAATTCCATTTCATCAGCGATATTTATCTACGTAAATTAGTAAAACCAACAATAAATAAAACTATTCAATTAGTTGATGCTAATTGAAAATATTCAAAACGCAAGATTGAAAGACAACGATGTAAAGCCACGTAATATCAAAGATATATTCCCATCGTCTGAAAATCCCAAGTGTAGCTTTAAAGCAGAAACAAGTGAAATTAGGAATGGAAAGTACAGGGATTAATTATCCAAAGAAACCGAACGTCAAAGTCCATTGAAGGCAAGAGGGAGGGACACAAAGAGCCTGAGAGAGAGAGGCACTCATCGTCGTCATTGAGGCTCGGGGTTTGCTCTCGAGAGAGAGCGTTCGCTTTTTAACGTCGAGCATATAACGCTCGCGGTAAATACGAGTGTTTATGCCTGCCAGTGGACGAGAGAGTGGGCTTTGTAAGCCACGGGGCAACTCGAGAACGAGGCTTAATTAAGACGACGAGCTTACGGCGCGCGCGCCTCTCGCGGCCTCTCCGGCATTATCATGCAAACTCGATGCCTTCAATTTATACGCGCAGTGAAACTCGCGCGTTTTCTTCGCTCCCCCCTTGTATATACACGGCCTCTCGTGGTCCTGCTGGCATCGCGGATATACACGAGGGGGAGACATAAAGGATAGAAATCAATGCCGCGAGCCGACGTCGACCGTAAACTATGTATGCTCGAGAAAGAGGGAGAGGGTGGTCGGGGGGATAAGAGAGAAAGAAAGAGAAGGAGAGTCGTGGGGGCCAGGCTTGTTTTTCTCCTTTTTCTCATCCCGGCATCTTTATTCCGGCCGACGCCGTCGAACTTTTGGTCTTATGTCCGTCTCCGAAGTTTCTTCGTTTCGACTGGCTGCCATTGGCCGGCTCGGATGACGCCGATTGGATTTTATATAATACAAGCGGTGCCGCCGCCGCTGCTCCCCCAAAATCGATGATTTCACCGCGCGTAAACATGTCCACGAGGCGCATTTTTATTTAAATACGAAATCCGAGTGTTTTTTTTCCGTGCGAAGCCCGAGATCTGTAACTTGCAAGCCCCCGGGCCTGTTTTCGTAAAAAATTCCATACATAACATTATGCTGTATTTTATTTATCGAGATATGAATTTTCGCTGGAAACGCGGCAGGCCAGCCGCTAGCGATATAGTCCGCACACACGCGAAGTCCCTGCGCGCGGGCTTACTGCTTTCGTAATTTATTTAAGCCGGCCTCCCAAAAATGTGTGCAGCCCGTAACGAGAGGGAGAGAGAAAAAGAAGTAGGGGAGAACGAAAATGGAAGAAAAGAAAAGTAGAAGGAAATGTTTCTTTCTTTTATTGGCAAAAATGTCCGCCGCCGGCTCTGGGCATGACATTGTTTTTCAGGCAATTTTTTTTTCCTTTATGTCTACTCGGCGTTAAGATCTCACGGCGTACATCGGAGGGGAAAACGGCTTGGCGGCGAAGTACGAGCGGATGGAAGGCGGGCGAGAGGAGAAAAACACGTCCCGACACATGCGCCCGCCTTCTTGGTCTCATTGGCTTGAAGAATACACACGGAGAAACTTGTCGTCGGTATTAAACGTGTTTGTCCGCGGAGAGAGATGGCTTTTTAGATTTTTTTTTCTTTTCTTTTTATAAATTCAGGTAAATTTCACTTGCGAAAGGAAAAAAAATGTCCGGCACAATCAGCGTGAATAACTTCTGATGATTTTAATTAGCACTTCAAATGCTTTTTTCTTTAATATGCATAAATTTCCATAAATAAGCGGGTACCGCAGAGGACCGCGTTACCACCAACCCGCGTATAAAGTGTTTTTATCCCGACGTTCAACAATCTCTTAATCTATGATTCAGTATAATTAACTTCTAATATTCCTAACGAAAAAATTTTACGATCGTAAAAAGATACACGTGAACTTGAAATTGTTGCTTTTTATCATCTAATTATCTATTCGTTTAAAAAAAAAAAAAGAAACTTTGTGCTAACAGAACTTTTTGTAAAAATATGTTAAGCTCGCGTTAATAATCCGACGTAATATTTTACAAGTCGTAAATAAGAGAAATGACTTAACAGCCGCGTTCACTTTAGCTACCACTCGAACATTACCATTGTATCAATGATTTATTTGGAGTGAAACAAAATTTAGTGCCCTCAAAATTAAATAACTCGTGCTAATACAGGAACGAACAATGCAAAATGCGTCTTTTCCAATTCTAAGCCATCTTGAAACTACTCCATTCTTTTTTCATTTTTTACCATAAAAATTCTCACCGGCTCTTCCCAGCCATCTGAATTCCCAAATGAACAAAAAACCATATTTCTTTCTTTTTTATTTAAAAACGTCTTATTATCGATGCGATCGCGATCGGAAAAGCGATAATCGTCCATAAGGACAAGGAGCACGCCATAACGAAAGGAAAAAAAAAGTTGTTCTCATACGGCTCTCTGAAGATCACGCACAGGCATTGGCCGTCGTACGTGGTTAGAAGGGCCTCTCGGCGTCGGGGAATATCAGTAAGCGTATACGCGGCAGCAGGGAGACGCGTGACGCGAGACAATGTGGCGGGGGCCAAACGGAGCCGCGGCATGTATCGCTGGCGTACAATCGCTCCACGTACGACACGGCGCGCGTTGCCGGCTGTGGGCTGAAGAGGGCAGAACACGAGTGAGAGCGTGAGAGCGCGGCTCGAGGGGCAGGCGGCAACGTGGCGACCGAGCGGGGGCGGAGAGTTAACGGAGAGAGATGGGGGAGCAAGATTCCCGGAGAAGAAGCCGGCTGCGCGTTCTAATCATGGAAGTTGGTCCGGAGCCAAGCTAAGCAAACCGAGCGTGCCGGCTCGACCGAAAAAGACCCCGGCTTCGTGTACGCGCTCTCTGGTCCAGCTTAATCAGGGGGCGCGCGCTCGGAAAAGCCGTCCTCGGCCGTACGTCTCTGTCGGTTGCTCCCCTCCTCCTCCTCCCCCGCGCTCTTGCCTCCTTTCTCGTTTTCTCCGAGCCAAATGGAGCAACCCCACCCCCTGCCTGTGCCTTCACCCCCCCCCCCCCTTCACCGGAAGATATATGTGCGCGCGTCAGAAAAATGTGAATCATCCTCGGCTGCTGCTGTCAGGCTCGCGTTGAGAGAACGATTTTCAGCTGGCGGCTGTGGATCTGTACTTGGACGGGGAATGGCGCGGGGCTTTATGAGCGCGATGGCGCGGGCTCATGCAGATTGCCAGAATTACGGGAAAGCTGATATTTCGGAGGTATCGGGAGGGTATACCGGCTCATCTCCCTACAAGTGTCACATGCTTGGCGAGATTCGTGCCGAGTTTGGAGAATATGCCCGAGGAGGGGAAGGGGAAAGGTCGTGATAACCTTGCTTGGCTCAAAGGTCCTTGGGTAACTTTAAATAGATTGCTTCAAAATAAATGCAACGATTGAGATGTTGAAAACGCTTGGATTTTTCTCGGAAATTGTCTTTTTTTTTCTCGTTTCACGACGGTGACGCTGATGAAAATGTTACGGAAGATTGGTTAATTTATTTGAGTGCCGCGATGATAAATTTTAGCTGATCTATGGATAAAATTAAAAGTTCGTCTATGAGTTTGTTTTTTTCCCCTTGACTGAATTAATACGAGATGATTATACAAGGAAATAAAGATATAAAAGTAATGAAAAAATTTTAATCTGATTTACGCTATGACTAAATTAGGTACCGTTCCTGCAACATTTTATAGCCTCACTAATTCAAGCTTAAACACGCGTAATTCCTGAATATCCCACGAGATTTCACGAAATCTAATTTTCGTACGGGCCATTCGTCCTCGGAATACTTTCTAAAAGTCTCTGTTTACCGACTCCGAATTAGAACACAAAAAATTTGAGGTTCCAAGGGCCACACGACCGTTAACGTTTCCTTCCAAGACTCCACGCGCCAAGGATAAACAGAAAAAAAATTTAGGGCCCAGCTGCTGCGTTATGAGGTCTACGCGGGGAAATTCGTGAAAAAGGATTAGTTTCCCTTTTTTTTTGCTCGAGCGCGTGTCCGGTCGCAACGCCTAAAACCGAACTGTTTCGAGATACGAACACCGTAACGCGACCGCTTCCTTCGCTCTGAAAGGGCTCGAATTTTTTTTTTTCGCAACCTTCAAACTGTTAGAAGAGCCCATTTCTCAGCAAGAGCGCTTTTCCAGGCTCTCGCCTCAATTGGATGGACGGATGGAACGAGGGCGACTACGTAGAAAAAAAAGGGAGCGGCAGTAGTGTAAGAGGCGGCGACGAATGGAAAAAAAAGGGACGGGATACCGCTGCGAGAATGGACGTTACGGAAAATGAGCTGGATGGAAGCGCTCCGAGATAGACCGGACAACGGCTGAACTAAATGGACGGAGACGGCCTAATCTGGTTTATTGCTTTGGAATTTCTTACAATTTTTTTTTTTCGTTTAACGAATAACTAATTTATTAATAATACTACATTTTATTTATAAATAATTTTACTAGAAAAAATATTTGTAAAGTATAAAAACATGATCGAATTTAGAATTGTTATTTCTAATTTGAGATTTTTGCTTAATATTGTAAAAATAAAAATTGTTATTTTTTAGAATTTAATTTTCTGTGTAAAATAATTTCATTAACAATAACTTCTTGGTATAACCAAACAATTTTCTTAAACACACAAAATCTTAAGTGTGCGACGGTATCCAATCGGTCTAATAACTTACTTTCGAATTTTCTTCAAAAGAATTTTATCAAGGACAGAACTTCTCCTTACAGGCATTTCCAGATAAAATAAATTCATAAAAATATAAAAGAAGAGAAGATATGAAGAAGCCGAGCCGATGGAAATGTACACGAGAAGAGGAGGAGAAAAGGAGGCTGGGAGATGTAGTAGGCAGAAGCAGATAAACGGAGGGAATTTACTCAATCACCAAGCAGTGGAGGCGCAAGGAGGAGGACGCGCCAAGACTGAGAATAACGCCGGGATTGGCCCTATAAATAACGGGGTGAATTACACGGCGAGGGCTGCTGCTGCCGGGGCATTACCGCAAATTAGATTCCTTTTTGTGCCAACAGCTGAGGGGGGCGTTGGTGGGGGAGGCAGCCGGGCTCGGACCATCTCGGGATTTACCTCGATAATCACTGCGCCGCGCGCGATTGCGATCGGTTATTTATGTGTCAGAGCAGCGGTTTGCCGGGTGGCCACGCGGCGGCGGCTCGCCATTGTACGTGCGCGCCTGCTGTTTATTTAGCATATTTCGCGGATAAAATTCCGCAGGTTATTGCATCCGGATTGTTTCGCGCGCGATACAGTTATGAGTCTGCGAGAAAATGTTGCCGGCAGCTTACGTGTACGCCGCCGCTCGTCTTTTCGCTTTGCTAACTGTATTCTGCTCGAGTGAACACACAAGCATACACACGCATATACAGTTTTTCGCATTTCATCGAAAATTTCATTTAATTCTAATATTCCATCTTTACGCTCGCGTAAAAATTTAATTGTTCATTAATAAAATTTGATTCGGCAACTCGTACGAAAGTAATCAATAAGGTCGAATAAAAGCAGGCACGGAAGTGGGCGGAGGGGGGGCGGGGGCAAGGATGGTATAGGGTCATCCATTTTACAGCCGAGTATAAGTCAAATTCTAGACTTAAAGCAAACGAGAGGAGGTAGAGGGAGGACGGTCCGCTGCATCCGGCGCCACGGTCTATCCACTTTTATCTCCCGGCGATTTTCGTGGCAAACTGTCCGCGTCGTCTGTAGTAGAGAAGGAGGAGGAGGAAGAGGAAGAGGGAGGTCGTCGGAGGCAAGAGAGTATTGTTCGCTCGCGGGGCGTAACGCGTCGCGGCCCCTGGGCAAGCGCGCCCCGGGGGAAGTTATGTGCGCGACGTGCGCCGGAACTGCCGCTGGCAAGTCGCGCGCGCTGCGCTCTGCACGCGGCCCAGGGATGCGCGCTACGGACAAAAAGAGAGAGAGAGAGAGAGCGGAAGAGACGCGAGAGAAAAAGGCGGAGCCCGCGGGATAAACTCCGGTAATAAAAGCCAGACGCTGTCTCTCGGAGTTACGCGACACTACCGGCCTAGACGCACCTTTCCTTATTCATGCAAGCGCACAAATGTGGGTCTCTTGCCGTGCAGCTCGCGCAATGAAAAGCCAACGGCCCAGCGGGCGGACTAATACACATCTGCCGAATTTCGCGGACTATTCCAATTTCGGTCACGTCGCGCCCGCGATAGGGAGAATCAACGAAAAGTCTCGGACTCCATTTTGCAGAGTCTGGCTTTCTGTGTTGGTGTGCATGGACGCCCAGTGGAAATGTCGTCCAGTCCACTTTCCACGGCTCGTTCGGTTGGCTTTGGATTTTTCAAAAGGCCCCGACGCCGAGGTTCTCGATTTTATATCGAAAAACGAGTCCTCTCGTTTTATTGCTCGACGGTAATATACATAAATTCTTGAGAGAACGCGCGCGCGCGCTCGCAGTAGCCGAGAACTTTAATTTAGAGAAGAAGGAAAAAACGAACCTCGTCTCGATCGCCGGCCCGCGTTCCGATGCTCGTGAACATTTTTGTAAGCATCGACCGGGATAAATACGACCCTCGGGCGACCGGTCCAATTACGCGAGTCCTCGGTTTATTTTTCGAAAAATAGATTTTAACAAGTTTACAACTTATTGCAAAAAAGCTCCCGAGTACTTTTTTTTAAAAAAGCCCTCGTAAAAAAAATATCGTTTCATTTGATTAATAAATTTCAGGCGACGCTGAATATAGCTCGAGAATTTTCCAGAATTGCTCGATGGAACGTACTTCTCTCTCTTTCTCGCTTGTAATACAAATGAACGCGTCAGGCGTCTAAGAATAGCAAGCACATGACTAATTAGGTCAATTAAACCAATCAAAACCGTCCATTCTCCACTTAATAACGTCTAAGAATAGACTAGCAAGTCCATTCCGCTACCATCTCTCGCCCACGCCAAGGAGGCGTTCATTACACCAGCGCCACTATAAGCGACAAGACAAGCTGGGAACGGAAAAATTGACTAATCCCGCAGCGCTACTCTGACGTTACGCGGTTGATTAAGCTACGTGAGTTTCCAAGAAAAAAAGAAATACGAGAGCGGCCAAGGAGGTGAGATTGAGCCAGCCTTCACCAAAGTCGTCATTATGTTATTTTTTTTCCCTCATTTCTTTTTTTTTTCTTCTCGACAGAGATGGCCTTGGCATCAATAAACAGCACGTGGCCGAACCGCGATTGTTCGCGACGAAGACAGCTGCAGCTGGATCAATCTTTAGAATCAGCTGGCTGCTACTGGTTAGCCGTCAATACATCGGCTCAACACTACTGCGCAGCTTATTCAATAGTGGGCTGTCAACGTGGAAGATTGTGTTAATTTGAAAAGAAATTTTGTTATTGTACCATTGACGCAAAAATTTGTCAATTTTAAATAATTTAAAAGAAGATGCATATCAATTGATAGAAATAAAAAAAAGGAATTACCTAATATTTTACATATTATATCTAAAATTTGAGTTTTGTATTTCTGTTCAATAAAAATAAATTAATGAATTGCTTGGATTGTGTATGCAAAACTTTCAGACGTACGATACAGACGTAAATTTCTTGGGTAAGTATTTTGAATGAAATATGTAAAATAAATTGTTAAAGGATAGTACGTCGACCGTTCATCACTCCATCAAAACTTGTGTCAAATGCAAATCATCTTAAAATTACCCAAATACTTAATAAGCTATTGCATAGCAGGTTTCTATAATAAGCGTAATCGTTAAAATGTAAAAATACGTAAGCAGAGAAAGGCGGAGGCAAGAACAAATCGAACACAAAAAAAAACAAGGGAGGGGGGGAGGACAGAAAAACCTTGAAACAAAGCCGACATAAATCTGTGAGAAACGAGAGCTACCAACCTCTGAAACCGAATAGCCCAAGCGTAGGTTCCTTCCCTCTCTCTCCACGCAAGTGAGCGAGCGCGCGCACACACATACACACTCACACAGGGCCAATGATAGCCGTCTATGGCACACATCCGGCGCAGACGCAGGCGCAGTTAACGCGTTCGCAGACACGCAACTTGACCTCCTCCTCCTCCTCCGGCAACTCCTCGTGCTCGACTTCCTCCTCTCGCGGCGTAAACGCCACATCCGCACGTGGCACAGAGCGTGTTCCTCTCCAGCTTCCTGCCTGCTCGCGGAGCAGCCTCGCACGCGTTCTACCGCGTCGAGCCACGAGTTTCCAGAGCTAAAACGCCGAAAGAGGCCTCGGTCGGTAATCCCAGACGATGGGCACACACACGCGGCCCGGGGGCGCGAAAATAATCGCGCGCGTGCATCGCGCCGAGGAGGAGGCGCTTACTGGCCCGTCGTGTGATGCGGAGAGCCCCAGCGGCGCATGCAGCAGTACGCGGGCTAAGTACGGCACATCCGCCATGATCCGGCGCTGCTCTCCCGACGCCGTGGGACACTTATTGCCTCCCCTTCCCCCCATTTTCTCCCTACGGCAGCATCAGTAGCAGCAAGGCCCCCGCGCGCTAGCCCCCCGGATTTTTACGGGCCCATCGCCGTCACCGAGAGCTAGCCCTCCCTTCGGTTATGCGCGCCAAGCTTTTACGCGATTTCGCATGGCCGATGCGACGACCTCGTCTTCCACTCGCAATATACCGTTGCTACCAGCCCCCCCCCCCCCCGCCCCCCCCGCCCCCCCCCCGCCCCCCGCCCCCCCCCCCCCCCCCCCCCCCCCCCCCCCCCCCCCCCCCCCCCCCCCCCCCCCCCCCCCCCCCCCGCCCCCCCCCCCCCCCCCCCCCCCCCCCCCCC
>JAPYYQ010003232.1:0-20569 GCA_030522585.1 Anagyrus pseudococci | reverse complement strand
AAATTACTATGTTCCGTGGTAAATGACGGACATAACAACATTGTGAGAAATTTCGATATGTTTCAGCACAATTTTTACTATGTCACATAGTAAATTTTGTCAAGTCAACTTGTGTTAGATTAGTTTACGCATTCATATACGTACACACACGATTTGAGGTTATGTCAATGCAGAAAGATTACATTACTTCTAATTTCTTAATGAAATTAGATCTATCTCTGAAAAGAGCTGTACTAAATAATTAAATAATCATTTAACGTGTTTCACAGTAATCGTTCTTTATCGATGACATGATTACATCTAGTAATCTTGTATCCTATTAGTATTTTCTGTATACAATATTAAAAAATAAACTGTAGTAGCCTAGTGGTTAGGACATCGGATTTCTACGCGGAGTCCGTGAGTTCGAATCTCGGTAGCGGACAATTTTTTCGTTAATATATTAATTAATAAAATTTTGAATTAAAATTATTTATATATTTATATAAAATAAAGATATTAAAAATATTTTAATTTTCAATTAAAAAGTAAAAATCCCTTCTTTAATTCTCAATCTAAAAAATTATTATGTACAAAATAAAAATTACATTGAAGACATAATAAATTTTGTTGTTATGTCACATAGTAATTTTAATACGTCTTGAGTATATCCGCAGATTACTATATGACAGTAATTTTTGTTAGGATTGTGGTAAATTTTACCACGACATTCTCTCAGTGTACTCATTCAAGGTAATTTCTTTGGGAATACCAAAATATAAATTGTAATTTTAAATTCACAAGCATCAAACTTAATTCTGGATAGAATTAATGAATCCTTTAGTTTAAATTATAAGTCATTATTGCAGGGAACTTTTTGCAATGTCACAAAAAACAACGCGGTTACAAAGTTGCAGATCGTTTAGTATACTACGGACCCTTGATACGAACAGTACAAAAATATAAGAACATTTAAAAATATCAGCGCATCTAGATAATTGAAAAAATTGTTTAAAAGTAATGAACTTGATATTATAAATAAGTGCTTTTCAATAACTTGTTAATAACGTTATAAAATTCAGAATGATGAAAATACATTTAATCGGTTTGATCAATATTATGTTAAATTTAATGTGTGCGGCTTATAAAAATGATAAACCAATTTATCGCAATCTTTATGGCATTGAAGAGGACAGTATTCAGCCGAATAAAGCTTACTTAAACATAACTGTTGGAGCATTAAAATTTATACGAGAGAGTGAACGAATTGTAAATAGTAAAATAAGGGAAAGTACACCATTACATAATCAAGAATATGACTTTATTGTTGTCGGTGCTGGCAGTGCAGGAGCAACTATAGCTTCAAGACTAAGTGAGACGCCTGGAGTTACAGTTTTACTGATCGAAGCGGGTCCGATGGAAAATCTAATCATGGACGTGCCCCTTATCGTAAATTTTCTTCAATTTAGAGATGAGATAAACTGGAAGGATCAAACAGAGCCGTCGACGTCATATTGCCGGGGAATGACAGATCGGAAATGTAATTGGCCGCACGGCAAGGTCATGGGCGGAAGTAGCGTTTTGAATTACATGATAGCAACTAGGGGTAATTTTCAAGATTATGATCAATGGGAAAAAATGGGTAATTACGGATGGTCATATAAAGAGCTTTTGAAATATTTTAAGAAACTTGAAGATATGGGGATTGACGAATTAAAAGGTGACGTAATGATGCACAACACCAGAGGACCACTGCATATTGAATATCCACCGTACCACACACCTTTGGCAAAAAATTTTCTAGATGCAGGAATTGAGATGGGATTTCCAATTGTTGATTATAACGGAAAGGATCAGCTGGGATTTTCGTACATTCAAGCTTCTATGAAAAATGGCATGAGAATGAGTACCAACAAAGCTTATTTATTTCCCGCTCGGAAAAGGAAAAACTTGTTTGTTAGTAGAAACAGTGTTGTTAACAAAGTACTTATTGATCCGAAGACTAAAACTGCATATGGGGTTCGTTTTACGAAGTTGAATAAAAGTATTGAAGTGAAAGCAAGAAAAGAAGTTATTCTATCCGCGGGTACTATTGGCTCGGCAAAATTATTAATGCTTTCGGGTATTGGACCATCTGAACATTTGATTGAAATGAAAATAGATGTGCTTAAAGATGCTCCGGTTGGAGAAAATTTGATGGACCACATTGCTTATGGTGGTTTGGTGTTCTTTGTGAACCAACCGGTTAGCTTAACTTATAACACTGTCGTAAATCCTATGCACTCTTATATAAGTGACTTTTTAAATAATAAACAAGGACCTTACACAGTCCCAGGCGGTTGTGAAGCTTTAGCTTTTATTAATGTTGACAATTTAAAATCACGGAATGTGCTTCCAAACATGGAATTGATATTTATAGGCGGTTCCGTCATTTCGGATGCTACGTTTCGTAAGAATTTTGGCATTGCGGATGATTATTGGGACAAGATTTTTGATAATTTCACTGGAAGACATTCTTGGACAATTTTCCCCATGTTATTACATCCTAAAAGTCGAGGAAAACTTCTCCTTCGTGATAACAATCCAAATTCTAAACCTAAAATTTTTTCTAATTATCTAAACGATCCAGAAGATGTCAGAATTTTAATAAAAGGAGTAAAAGCTGCGATCGAAGTGAGTAAAACAAAAGCAATGCAACAATTTGGATCAGACTTTTATGATTTTTTTGTACCTGGTTGCGAGAATTATACAAAGTATTCAGATGAATATTGGGAATGTGCTATAAGAACTTTCACGTTCTCAATATATCATTACTCAGGAACGTGTAAAATGGCACCAGATAACGATCCAACAGGGGTCGTGAACCCAAAATTACAGGTAAAATTAAACGTAACATCCGATTATTCTTTTTATAAAAAAGCCATTATAAAAATATTTTTAAATCTAAATAATAATAACATTTATTTGAAATCATTTAGGTCAAAGGTATCAAAAGACTGAGAGTAGCCGATGCTTCGATTATGCCAATGATCATAACTGGGCACACTAATATTCCGACTATAATGATTGGAGAAAAACTCGCCGATATGATAAAAAAAGATTGGAGTTGAATACCTATAAATCTAAAATAAAATAATATTAAATAGCACCATGTGAAACCGTTACACCAAAAAATCTATATAGTAATATTATTTGTAATGAATGAATTTCCATAAAATTATGTAAATAAATCCACGAAAATGTTTTTATTTTAAATATTCTTATGCCATAAAATAAAAATATTATAATAAGAAGTTCGACTAGCAAAAAAAGATGAGACTTTAAAACAAATAAACACAGTGCTATGCATATTCAAAATAAATTCACATTTAAAATTTATGAATTAACAAGAATCTAAAATAAATATATCGTTGGAAATACCATTTCTAGAATATTTAAAGATTACATCTTAGAATACATGCTGCTTGTTAATGATCAATATTGCTTGCGTGGTTTAACAGTTATTTACAGACACATTCATTATACATATCGATCGAATTACGAAGTTTAATTGACAAGATGTACTATAGATCAAAATTTATTCAACTTATTATTATCAATAGTCATACCGTAGAAATTGGGAATAAAAGTGAAGGATCTAAAAAAATATTTTGAAATGTTGTACTAGTAGCTTAAGAAAAATCTGTCCCAGATACAAAACTAGTATGCAAAACTTTTTGTATCAAATAGATTTCTAATGATGATGGATTGACGGAATTAGAGCACCATTAAGGATTGCCGATCAGTTTTTAATCTTAATATCAAAATATCAATTCTAAGAAGATTCACGAAACAAAAATTAAAAATTTGTGTTTTGGAGAAAATGTTGAACCATTTTTAATTGTTTTTAATTAATTTAATTAATAGTAATTTTTTAAAATAGTGATATTTAACACTTGGAGTACGATTTTTAAAGATTTAGCAGTTTTTGCATTCTCGTATAAGTAATAGAATGAGATAACGCGCGAAACCTCAAACTTTGGTTAAGGTAATTTGTAATGCTTGCTCAACAAATTTTTCGTGCACTTTTATTTTCGGTCAAACAGAATAATACTTAAAGCTGTTTTTTCAAAATAAACGATTTAAGTGTTTCCTTTAGCTAAAATTCCTTTATTCGTTAGTTCATTTATTACATACAAATAATGCACAAAGTCTCTGCAAAGATTTTCAAACTATTTATCAAGTAAATACACTGATTGGCATAAATAATAACTAGTGATATGTACGAGATTATATCTTTTAAGTCGTATTCACAATTCCTAACATATAAAGGTAATCCATAAGATTGATACATTTAATGTTCAAGTTACTTCCTAGGCACGTTTATTAACAATTTCAATTTTAAAATTTATTACAAATGTTCCCATCTATCTTTTCCCACATATTTTTTCCATTACTACATAAATCGAAATGAGTAGCGAACCTCAAATCTACCACATTGAAATTGAGCTAGAGAAGCAAACTATTTTCGCAGACTACGCGCGGTTCTTCAATAGCCGCTCCGTAGTACGTATACTTTGAAATTAACGAATACGTGCTAACTCGAGAAAGTGTAAAATTTATCCGAAGCGCGGATCTCGAAAGACACTTATTCCCAGGCGAGTATTCAAAAGCAATTGCAGCCAAGGCACGAAACGAGTCTGCGCAAAACCGCAAGTTCCCCCCCCCCTGACTGCTTAACCAAGCATCGAGTGCTCGTTGAGCTCTCGGCGTAGTTAGAGGGCTGGCCCAACCGGAATGTCGAGATTCCTCGGTCCGCGAACCCCACGCTCATCGACTATCGCGTTCGTACTTTTTTTTCTGCCCCCCAACTCTCATCGTCGGCGGTCGCGCAAAGTTCAGCCGGGCCTCCCACCATGGTGGGGCGCTCGCTCGCACTGTCCATTACGCGAGCTAGCCCGCAACGATCGCGCTCGTGAAAGCGCAACATTTCCCCAGCATTGGATACCTCGCAGATCCCCCCCCCCGTATACCGCGCGCCCCGCGCGGCGCGGGTTTCTCTCTCTCTCTCTCTCTCTCTCTCTCTCTCTCTCTCTCTCTCTCTCTCTCTCTCTCTCTCTCTCTCTCTCTCTCTCTTTCTCTGTCTCGCGGTAGAGGGGAACGCTCGGACGAGCGCGGCCGAGTAGTCCACGTGGTTGCATAAAGCTCACCGCAGGGGCCTGGCACTCGCGGTCGAATCGCCGAGGCGTCAGGAGCGACCTGCGCGGATCAAGGAGTACCAAAGAGCCGATTGCAAAGCAGGTAAGCCAGACACCTTGACATCCTCGATACACTCCAATTCGAGTAAAGTATATTTTTATTTCGATTAAACTGTAGCGTGTCTTTTGTGTCAGTTTACATTCGCGAAACGCTGATCACAGCGGGTATAGAGACACAGAGAGGGACAAGGGAAGCGCGAAGGAGCGACGCACGACGAGTGCGAGAAAGAAAGAAAGGGATGGACGGGGGAGAAATTATCGCGGCTGGGATCGGAGCAACAGTGCCGTGAAAGTAGATCAATGGCTGGCGTAGTGCATGCACGAATTAGGGTCAGAACAAGGGGAGGAGAGAGAGAGAGGAGGGCTTCGCGGACGCGTTGATGACAAAGCGGATGCAGCAGCAACGCGACAGAGAGAGTGAGAGGGAGGGAGAGCGACAAAGGAAGCAGCACCGAGAAGAAGACCTATGTGTGTGGAGTGATGAGAGACTGGAAACGAAACGCCGGGAGGGCCTTCGTCTTTGCCACGGCAGCTCTCTCGCGCTCGACAAACAATGCAGCGATATACACGCCGCCACTGCCCGCTCGCGCGCATACACACCCTTCGTGCTTTCTCCTCCATCTCCTCCAACTCTTTCTCCACCGAGGGCTCGCTGCCGAGGCTTTTATTGCGCGAAGCTAAGTGTTCAAAGGCTCTTTTTTTCTTTTGCCAGATGACCCTTTTTTTCGCTTCTTTCTGGTATTTTAGCGCATTTGTAATTGAATGATGCTTTCTTTTTATTGGTTTATTTGGTTACGAAAGCTGGGGGATCATTGTTAAGTTGTTAAAGTAAAAGCGTCAATTGTAAGGATATAACGAGGCTGTGCGCGTGTGTTTGACGAAATAAAACATTTTTTTGACAACATGTAAGGTGCAATAGCCGAGTAATTGTGTAACCAAAGCGTGTAAATAGCGATAACGTAATGTCTTTCATATCCTAACAGAACATCTATGATCAATGGCGTTTGAGAATAGCTGAGTAAGAGGACAGAATGTGAAAGAGCTCATGTAACAGCATCGCAGGGACTAATGTTTCACGTATAGCCCGAAAGTGAAAGTTGCGCGATAAAAAATCAACAAAACACCTGCATAGGTAGCTTAAAACGTCAGGACTAACCTAGTACTCTACTAAATGCTATACCAAATGGAAAAGTTATTGGTAATAATTACTCGTTTGGTAATATTACGTGCACAGTCGGATATTACATGGACTTTTCAAATTTTACACTTTCGTCTATATTCGGAAGACTTTAGTCCTCTGCACAAACTTGTATATGATTTTCATTATTCAAATTATTTTACATTTCACTCATAAATTTGAATAATTATTCGGGAAAGTTTTTCTTGATCGTCATTTAAAAAATAATAATAATAAACCAGAACGAATATATGCAGGCTCTGCAAAAACTACAAAATCTGTATTACAAAATTTTTTGAAACAATGCAAGCGATCATCTCGAGAAGCCATCGGCGAAAAATAAAAGTAGCTTCGAAATTACTTGAGGATAAAAAAGGAAAAAAAGCAACAGTGAAAGCGCTTATCGATCGAAAACTCTTTTCGGACCGAGTCATTGACTAGAAAGTTATTTATAAATCTAAAAAATGCAGCGAAGCGAAAAAGACATTTGCCGCGCGCTTCTCTCGTACGAGGAAAGATAACTGTTATGTCACGCGTCAAGATCCTCGCTCGACAATTTCGATACGAATCAACACGGCCAAAATGAATAGAATCCTCGATCTTCGCATTATAATTCTCCTGGCTTATAATTAGTCCATGAAATTTGCATAATCAACCCGGATAATTACCTTACGACTACGGGAGTCTGTCTAAAAAATTTCACCTCGGCTCAGGTAGAAAATATTAATATGTAAGATCAGTTACACGCACGCCTGCTGCTGTTATATTTCGTTTCCTATTATTATGACGCTGAGAGAAAAAAGAACTTTCATTCGCTCTTAAGAAACGAGCCGGAAAATTTCCTCACGTGTTTTTTTTTCCTCCCAGCTCAAGGTTTGGTAGTGAAGATTTCTAAAAACCGCCATCGATTTATCAATTTTCAAAACATCTTCAAAGCCCGACGGTTTTTACAGACGCAACTCTGCAGTTATCTGGCAGTCTCTCCGAGTCAGCACAGCCCACAAGATGTGTCGAGCGTGGCGTCTGGTCCCTCTGCTGACCATAGCACTCCTGATCGCCTCAGCATGCGGCCAATCGATCTTCGACATCTTCCGCAACCATAACCAGGTGAACGAGAACATCGTGCCCGAGGCGGCGAGCGATCGGCCCTACGACTTCATAGTGGTAGGCGCAGGCTCGGGTGGCTCTGCAGTGGCCAACCGGCTGAGCGAGAACCGCAACTGGCGAGTCCTGCTGATGGAGGCCGGCGGCTCCGAGGGCGTGCTCAACCAGATCCCCATGCTCGTGAGCTTCTTCCAGCTGACCGACTACAACTGGGGTTACCGGGTCGAGCCCCAATCTGCCGCCTGTCTCGGCATGAAGGACCGGCGCTGCCCGTGGCCCCGCGGCAAGTGCCTCGGCGGCACCAGCACCCTCAACTACATGATACACACTCGAGGTAACAGACACGACTACGACCTCTGGGCGGCCCTTGGCAACCAGGGCTGGGCTTACGAAGACGTACTGCCCTACTTCAAGAAGAGCGAGCGCTTCAAAGTGCCTGGTGAGTTTATATATCTATACACATGCTGCTATCCAAAGACACCCCAGTTCATTGAACTCGCTTCTTGCTCCTTTGCACTATTCCAGACGTTGTTCTACCCGCCAATCATTGCTATTGTCGATTGTTTGTTTATTTTTTTTCTTTTAATCACGGCATTTCGTATTCGTCGGGTCTCTAGACGGTAGAGCGCGGACGTGCGACTTTTCGTAATTAGCTTAGGCGCACGGCGCTCGGATGAGATTTACCGGCGAGCGAAACCTGTCTATTGCGTCGCCGAGGCGTGCATCTTCGAGAGACGCTTAATAACTTAGGCCGCGCACGCACGAGAGCTTCGTGGATATTGCAAGTTTATATGCCAAGGGTGGTCGTTGTATCGGCTCTTGTTGTTGCGCGACTTTTCGTTAACGAAGCCGCCGCGTTTTAATATATTTCAGCAATATCTCGTTGCATCATGCCACATAATAGCCGTGACTTAACTCGTAAACTCAACTATGTAACTGTGCAGTTATTGGATTATTGATGGACAGATGATTATTTTGAAATGTGCGAATTTGAAAAAAATAATCGGTTGGACGATGGGTTTATGGTAATTTTAATATCGGGGTGTTCCTTACGTGACAATCGAGTAGAATAAAATATTCAAAAGATGTTTAAAATTATAGCTGAAGCAATTAAATTATTCATCGGTTTGATAATATTATCTCGAAGGTTACAATCCATGAGTCTGTGCGATTTAATAATAATATAATATCGAAAGCGAAACGTCTTGTAAATAACGACTTGTCTTAATATTTTATCATTTTGTTTTCGCAAATGGCTTGAGAAAACATAAACCTTAATTATCAATCTAAAATTCCCAATGTAAAAATTCCACCACTGTCAGACTTGGTCAATTATGGTCGAAAAGACTTTCGAATCCATTGATAATTATTGGCTCAATAGCAGAAAGTTTTTTTTATCAAATATTTCTTATTTTCATCTTTTCTAAGAAAGTCGATTTCCTTGTACCCATTTACATAACAGAGATAGTTTTTTGGCATTGCCTGTATACTTTTATTTACTTTGAAATTTAACAATAATAATTGATAAATTTATTCAATTTTTAATTACATATAAATCAAATGAATAATGCAGTCAAATGAAATTTAATATAGAAATAGTGATTTGAACTTAAAATTTATTAAAAAATTAATCTGCAGTAAAATAGCACAAGCACAACTTGTCGAATGTAAAAGCAGCAAATAATAATCTGTACAGCAGGCTCATAATAAGGGCATTGGCTCGTGGCACTCAAGCCGCTCATATTCTTATCTCCGGATCGAAACCATTTTCAGGCGCGACGAACTCGTCTTACCACGGCAGCGACGGCTATCTCTGCGTCGAGCACGTGCCCTATCACACCGACCTATCGACGGCCTTCCTGAAAGCCGGCAAGCGTCTCGGCTACAAGATCCTCGACTACAACGGCAAGGAGCAGATCGGCTTCTCCTACATCCAAGTGAACATGGACAAAGGCAAGCGCTGCAGCGCGGCCAACGCCTACCTCAAGACCCGCCGGCCGAACCTCCACATCCTCACCGGCGCCCAGGCCGTCAAGGTCCTCTTCGACGAGGGCCGCCGAGCCTACGGGGTCGAGTACATAAAGAACGGCCGCCGGCTGGCGGTGCGGGCGAGCAAGGAGGTCATCCTCTCGGCCGGCACCATCGACTCGGCCAAGCTGCTGATGCTCTCGGGCGTGGGGCCGCGCGAGCACCTCGAGCAGCACGGCATCGAGGTCGTGCAGGACTCGCGGGTCGGCTACAACCTCTACGAGCACGTCGGCTTCCTCGGGCTGACGTTCATGGTCAACCAGAGCGTCGGGCTGCTCCAGAGCCGGCTGATGAGGCCCCAGGTCGCCCTGGAGTACGCCCTGAGGGGCCGGGGCCTCCTGACGATACCCGGGGGCGCGGAGGCCCTCGGCTTCATCCGCACCAGGTACGCGACGGACGAGCGGCCGGACGTCGAGCTCCTCTTCGCCAGCGGCTCCCTCGCCTCCGACGGCGGGATATCCCTGCGCAAGGCCCTCGGCATAACCGACGAGCTCTACGACGCGGTATACCGGCCGATCGAGAACCAGGACTCCTGGTCGATCTGGCCGATCGTGCAGAACCCGAGGAGCGTCGGCCGGATCAGCCTGCGCTCCGGCAACCCGCTCGACCCCCCTGTCATCCAGCCGAACTTCTTCCAGCACCCGGCCGACATCGAGATCATCCTCGAGGGCCTCAAGCACGCGATCAAGCTGTCCAAGACCCAGCCGCTGGCGGCCTACGGGAGCCGGCTGCACGAGCGCAAAATACCCGGCTGCAAAGCTTACAAGTTCGCCAGCGACGACTACTGGCGCTGCGCTATACGGCATCTGCCGTCGATGATGAACCATGAGATCGGCACCTGCAAGATGGGTCCCCCCAATGACCCTAACGCCGTCGTCGACCCCCAACTCAGAGTCTACGGCGTCAAGGGACTGAGGGTGGCCGACGCATCCGTCATGCCGACTATGCCGGTGGGACACGTTAATGCCGGTATATTTATGATCGGTGAAAAAGCGGCCGACATGATCAAGCAGACGTGGACGACTACGAAGAGAGCTGGATAGATATGACAGGCCACGAACGCGCACTCGCTGACGATTGCGTGATGTTGAATTATTGTGGGATGTTGGATGATTCAATGTGCGACCGAGTAAAGTGATGTTTTTTTTTTCGTCTAGTTTGTAAATAAGTGTTAGAAACACTGCGAGACTAATAATTATTGCTAATAGATCTTTATTTATAGAATCGATTGATTATTATAACATTAATCTAAAGTGATCACTAAAAACATTACTAAAAATTTACTTTTTGTTTAACGACACTCTTAATTTTAAGCGTAGATTGTAATACATTATTGCAACAGGAAGTCTATATATATTAGCTCAGTCGGCCTTTGAGCGTCGGTCTAGCAATTCATAAATCGCGGGTTCAAGCCCGAATTCATCGATTGAGTTATAGCGCGAGTCCTTACGTAGCCGAAATATGCTCGATAACATCAAAAAAGCTTTTTTCTTAAAAAAAAAAGGAGAGCAATGATCTCAACTTGACCTGATTGTCTACAATCACATTTTAGATTGTTAATCTAGCCATTTAATAAAATTAAGTGAGGGTCAAGTAATTAATGAGATGTATTGCGTCACGGAATGCTGCTGCACAGATACATAGCGAAGAAGATTTTACTATACGATGTACATAATACTTTGTATATAATATTAACAATAACATTTGTAAATAACTTTTGTACATTTTTATTTAGCATATGTGTATTTCAAATAAATATAGGTATATTATGCACAACATTTTTATCGAGCGTTTTTATATTACATTGGTGCTATTTCAACGGTATACCAATATAACATTTATAAAATAGCAATGGAACAAAAATAACTATTCATGCTGGTAAGGCGAACTCAAACATTGTTGTATGACTTTCAAAACAGAGGCCAATCATGTCTACTTAAAAAAGAGGATACAAGTTGTGTTGTATTTATTACGTCACGCGTTGTGTTCCTTTTTTTATAGGTAACGTTACGAGTCGAGCAAAGTTTAAACAAGTAAAATTACCCGCGTGAAATTTAATAGTTCAATATATATACCTCGGCATTGCCTCTTCTCTCAATATCAATTCTATTTTCGTACCGGCAACTATGCCATCTTTAAACTTCGCGTAAAATTTAATGCCGCGTGTGAGCCCAAGATCTATGTCGTTTTTTTTACAACAAAAATGGGAGACGAAAAAGAAGAGAAGGAAGCGAAAAATAAATGTCACGAGCCTTTACGTGCTGAGCGACAATCGCGCTCGCGCGCCTTCGCCCAGCAGCACGAATAGAGACCATTAAAATTTTTATTCAGCACTTACGCGTCTCTTATCAATAATTCAAGCGAAACGAACCAACAGCCGCGAGCCGCCCGAGAGCTTATTCAATTCGGAGAAGTAACCGAGGCACAAGATAAGAGGCGCCTTCTCTCGCGCGAACTACAGTGCTAGAAGCGTAGTCACAGTGAGTCACCTCTTTTGGGAAAACCCGAGTCTATACGCATTGACAGGCGCGCTCGCTCGCTCGCCGGTATATCCCCATCGATCGAACGAAAATAAAAATAAAAATGGAAATAACGATCAACGCGCGCTCGACTGTGCGGCTTGAAAAATATGTATCGGTCAGAGCAATTAGGAGAGAAACGCATGTGCAATAGGGAAAAAAGAAAGCGCGGGCTGACGCACAATCCGCCTGATCCCTTAGACTCCCTGGCACATAACTAGCCTGCTCGTACGACGAAGAGAGAGAGAGAGAGAGAGAGAGAGAGAGCGGTCGAAGGGAGAGCGAGACGGAGAGAGGAAGGAAGGGAGAGCTGGGGAGAGGCTGGTTGGCAGACGCACGCGGGCTTAAAGGGAAAAACCCCGGCGCACTGTTCAAGGGGGTGCCTCGGCATCGCGCTCTCGTTCTCGCAGCCGAGCTCTCTCATTCTCTCTCTCTCTCTCTCTCTCTCTCTCTCTCTCTCTCTCTCGGTGGCCTTAATTAAACACGCGGCCCTCGAGAGGACTCAAGAGCTTCGAGGATCACTCGCGCGGACTCGATCGCGCACTCCAGCAGCCAAGGGACATCGGTGAAACGCGGCGGCGGACGCTCGCCGGGGGGAGGGGGGGGGAGAGTTATTATACACATTCGACCAGGAATTGCTTTAAGCACTAATTGGACTCTGCGCGGAGCAGAAGGACGCGCGAGCGCGTCGAGCAGCCGGGCTCTCTTTCTCTGCGGGCTTTAACGAGGCACTCTTCGGAAGGATGAGTCAAAGACGAGAATACAGCGTGCTCCCTCCCGCCCCCCGTCACTCTCTCCCTCCCCCTTGCCCTTTAAGGGAAGCTCCTCGGCTGCTCCGAACTCCGAACTCCGAACCGTGTACGCCGCGTGCGCCCGGGTCAGACTGACTATCCGCATATACACGCGAACAACGTGACTGACGCGTAGGCGTCGGCTCTCTCCCGACAGCAGCAGCATACAGAAAGAGGAGAGCTAGGTTAGGAAGCCAGGTCACGGGAAGGCCGGCTTGGTGGGCTCACCTGAGACGACGAGAGCCTCGTTGGGGCCGCAGGTGTGGACGTTGCCCATCGCTGCGGCGCTGTCTCGTCCTGGTGTGGCAACGGCTGGACGGCTAGTGCCTAAGGAGCTAGGCGACCAGTGAGGACGGGGGGGACGGGGAGGCGGCGGCCGGTTTGGCACTATACACGCACGACAACACTCGACCGGCACGGACAACACTCGCGCACTGCCGAACTCCGGGCTCTCCTCCGCTCCGCTGCTGCAGCAGGCCTAGGCGTCCCCGCGCGCGCGTCTCTCGCTCGCTCGCTATACGCACTGCTTCGTCAACGAGACACACGGGGCGGCTTAGCCGACGGCGCTCTCGTGTGACTCGTGTGCCGCACGCCGCCGCCGACGACGAGGGGGCTGTTTCGGGCGCTCTGCCGACCGGGAGCTCTCTTTGCTTTTTCTACGCTGCTCTACGACGCGTAGGCGAGCGAGAGAGGCCCTGCGCCGTTAGCAGCTATGCTTCTTGCCTCTCGGACGCGCTGCAGACCCAGCGGACGACGGACAGCGACTCCTCGCGCTCTCTCTCTCCCTCGCGCGCGCACTCGGCTATACGGCGTGCAAGTGTGTGCGGGGGGCTGCTGCTGCTGCTCCGCTTTCCTGCTCCCTCTGTGTATGTACATACGTACGCGCTTACGCACGCGCCCCGACACGTCCCCCTCGCTCCCTTTCTCTCGGTGGCGCGCGCGCGCGCGCCTCCCCCTGTCCCACGCGACGACACCCACACCCTCCTGCAGCGGGGGGTTCTCTAGCGACCCCTCGCTCAGCCCCCCTCTCCTCCCTTGCTCCAAAGGTCTTCCCCTGCGTGCGCGCCTGCTCGCCCTCAACCGCCGAAGCTCCTCGCTCCCTTTTCTCTTTCTTTTTGCATTATACGATCCCCTACAGCCGCTACCCCTATACTATACTCAGGGGCAGACGATGACGCTTGCTCTTCTGCCACTGTGCCGACAACTACACGCAGTACCGGCACATGCGCGTCGGGAATTATAATTCCGGGGGCTGCCGCTTGTGATGCTGCGTTCATGGCGCTGATGATGCTTTGACTGACCACGCTTGCCGATTCAGCCGCTCGCTCGCGAATGTCGCTATGATATGGCTCGGTCAACGCTTGCATGACTCGACGCCAAATTCAAATTCACGTGTTTTAGCTCATTCCCTATTTTCCAGCTAGAATACAAATTTTGCGCGAAAGACGTTTTCATGACCTGTTAATAGTTTTTATAATAAATTTATTTCGCAACAAATCATTGTTACATAAGTTAAAAATTGTCATTTTCAAAAACTATAAAATAAACATTCTCATTTTCAGCTATAGTATAATACATTATAAGCTACTTTACAGTGTAACAGTTTGTCAAAGATAATCTTATAAACGTCAATTTATCAGATGACTGAGCTTCGAACATTGCTATTTTATTCTATCTCAGTTTGCAATCCTTTCCCCTCCTCGTGGAATTACCAGTTTATTTGCCATTAATATGACCGAGGCTGTCATCGAGAAGAACACTAGCTACAGAATTTACTGCACTGACCGAAGCTATGTAAGTGTAGGGGTTTGCAAAAATTTGACGCTCATTTTCATAAACCAACGTATATCTTTCATGGACTTCTATAGTTTTAGTATTACTACATTTTTTAGTGGGGAATTCTATGTCAAAGTCTGCTTACGTAACTTTGCAACAAGTAAGCAATTATCATGTTACTAAACTTTATGTACCACTCTGCATTTTTAGTTTTATTAGTTATTTCTAAGTTTATCTAAGAATAAATTAGAGCATTATTTTATTTCAGATTTCTAAGCTTAGCACAATGAAAGCAAAAATGACTTTCTTTATTTTTGATTCGACTTCATGACAGTAACTAAGTGACTTAGAAAACGCATCCTCGATCCTCTGAATAGCTTAGTTTTTAGATTTTACAGTAGCACTCTAAATGTGAAAAAATTCGTATGTACTTGATTTAAATTAATAAATGGAATGATTAAAAAGAAATGGTAATGAGGATATTGGTAATTGTTTGATAAAGGATTATCTTTCGATAAGATGAGCTAACAAACATATCGCCTTACAAAAACTTTGACTATATAGATTTGATAATATAACAAACCAATCTTAAAAATTTTATATTGATAAAAAATCGATAGTATCTTGAAAAATGATAATATTTGTTTTAATATTCCGACGAACAGTTATAATGAAGAGATGTATGCGTTGCGGTCACTTTTCAGCTAAAATTTACTTGTAGGGTAGAAAATGGTGTCCATATTAAATCATTTGTCATTTCTAGTTCTTTTTTTATTCTTTTTAAGCGTTAATGTTCAAAGTAATCATAGTCTACGCATTCTTGGCTTATTTCCTTTCCAAGGGTTGGTTAAATTTCGATACATTTTTTAAAATCAGAAACGATTTTTACTGGCTTTTTTAAAACCAACGTTACTTTTGCAGAAGAAGTCATTACAATATGGCTGAAAAATTACTAAAAGCATTGGCAATGAAGGGCCATCAGGTAGACGTCTACAATCACTTTCCGCAGAAAACGCCAGTGCCAAATTTTACGGACTATAGTCTTGTTGGAGGTATTTATGAAAATAAGGATAACGTGACGTACGATGATCTGCTCAAATATATGGAAGGCACAACGTCAATAAGATACTGGCTAGATCTTACAGGAAAACCTGTCTGTGATCAGATGTCGTTGCCTATTTTTCAGAATCTCCTTCACAATCCGCCCCAAGATCCTCCTTACGATATTATAATAAGTGACGTAAGTACACATTTATCACTTTCATCTAACCGTAAATTACTGATTTATTATTTCTGTTACTGTATAAAGTGTCAATTATTCTAGGTGGTCATGTCAGGCTGTTACATTGCCTGGAGTTATCACTTGAACGTTCCAATGATCGATATGGTGACATCGCTATCATATGATTGGATTAATAAACCTCGAGGAAACCCAACAGATTATGTAACAGAACCATCCGTGTTTTCCAATATAATACTTCCAACATCATTTTTAGAACGACTTTACAATTATTATATGGGTGTATCAATCGAACTATCATTCGGTTGGTTTATAAGGGAACAAGATGAATTAGTCAAGAAATATTTTGGCAATGACTATCCAAGTGTCTGGGATATGTATAAGGACTTAGCACTAATTTTTGTTAATTATCAACACGCTGTTCACGGACCACGAGCTTTTGTGCCATCTATCGTACCTGTAGGCGGCCTACATATTGAAGATACCAATGTAACGTTACGACAGGTTTGTTAATGAGTCTTATTTTATCAAACTAAAAATATTGCACTTTGAAGTAGATTGCACAAACATTGAATGTTTTATTCTGATGTGCGCAATTATTAATACGAATTATGCAACTAGCAACCTAATATTTTATTGGAATAAATGTATCCATCATTATTTTAGGATTTACAAACTTGGCTGGACGAGAGTAAAGATGGTTTCATATATTTTTCATTTGGTTCAATGGTTAGATCTGATACTTTCCCGAAATACATACTTGAGGCTTTCTACGAAGCTTTTGAAAGCATCGCTCCAGTCCGTGTACTTTGGAAGGTCGTCAATCCCGCGCTGTTACCTCCAAACCTCCCAAAAAATGTCAAAACTGAGAAGTGGCTACCCCAAACACATATTTTAAGTAAGTTAAATGTTTTGATGTACTTAATTAAATAAATACCTAGTTCTTTCAATTGAATATTATTAAAATGAATATTTATTTTACAATCATCAGTTATTAATGTATTGAAAAATTTTGCTAGAACACAAAAATATTAAAGCCTTTATGACCCATGGAGGACTTATGAGTACATATGAAACAATATATCATGCTGTGCCCACGATATGTTTTCCATTTTACGGTGATCAGCCACTTAACTCCGACATGTTTGTTACACGTAAAGCTGGTATAAAAGTTAAATTGACTGAAGTAACTGCAAAAGTATTAAAAAAGGCTTTAAATCAGATTTTGGATAATCCCGAATATAAGTGAGTACTAATAATTTTGAGTATTTTCATAACTTAATAGTTTGAGCTGTGAATCCGTTTGATTGATCCATTTTATTATCTTAGGCAAAACGCCATCAAATTGAGTAATAATCTGAAAGATCTTCCAATGAGCCCAATGGATACTGCGATTTTTTGGACCGAATACATTGCTCTTCACGGAAAAAATTTTATTGCTGTAGTTCTAGCTTTAATATCTTACATTACCAAAGTAATAATAAAAGTAGTTGTTCGTCTAATGTTAACAACATTCAATTATCTGTTAGTGCACAAAATTAAGCAAAATTAAAAACATACTCTGATTTTTTTTATTATTAGTTTTTTTGTGTTTATAGACACATTATAAAAATTATTTTTGTACAAAATTAAGGCAAATAAACAAAGGAATTCTTCAATCACGAAAACGACTCATAATTGTGCCTGTAATGCCTTTGTTTATTGCCTTTTTATACTAACAAATTGAAGACTGAGGAAAAAATGGTACATAGAATGCTACATTTTCATGATTTTTCCCGTAGAATCGATTGCCGCTCGCAGATTTTTAAAATTGCAACTTTTTTTTATCAATTTATTTGAAAAATTTTTTATAAACAATTGCAAATGACACAAGAAAAAATAGGGGTACTTTTTTTAAAAAACAGACACGATTCCAATAGTTTGATGGATGCTATCTAGCCTAGATTCGGCTCAAAATTTAATGGATTAATTAAACACAAATACACCGTGAAATTTCAAGTAAAATTATCAAATACTTTTCGTTAAACAAATTTTTGTTTTTTTTTTAAACTTTAAACCTTAATAAGTAAACAAAGAAACAACCAATCGCAAAAAAAAATTTGGGTTCGAGATATTTCAAAAAGAAACATCTGTGTAAAAATTGGAGTACCTACGTTAAGTATTACTCGAGTTATCGCAAACTGTAAAAGACGCAATTTTTTACTTAATAAGGGTTTTCTCTATCTAAACCTTATACATTAAAAATGTTGAAATTTTGTCAAATTGTTTGACAAATTTCACCGATTTCAAGAATAAAAAAGCTAATTAAAGGTCTTTTTATACAATTTTTAACATCTCAAAAAACACCCTTAATAAGGTCGATCCATTCCAAAAACTATTCAACTCTAAGTTGAATCAAAGCAAATAAGTGTGCAAAATTTCTAGCCTATAGATTAACTCCTTCAAAAGTAATCGTTTGACAAAATTTCGAACATACACCCACACCCACACATACATACACACAGACTTTTTGTAAAACACATTTTTTGGATTCAGTAACCTTCAAAACGTCTAGAAACCCGACAAAAAATGCAGTCGAAATTTTTCACCATTACAAAGCTTTCTCTTTAAGAAAGCAATAAATAAATATTTATAAAATTAACAAATTGAAATACATTACCTTCCATGAACTTCAGTATCAGATGAATCAGCACAATCGCGTCGTCTGACGTTATCTCATTTTACAATCTAAATTAAATAAAATTATGTGAGGATGTAATTAATGTTTTTTTTTAAATCTTTTACATTTTATTAATAAAGAAAGTTTAAGATTTATAACAAGTAATTTTTATCAAAATTTGTTAATTTAATAAAGAATTTATATGATTTACGAAATCAAAGTGTAAATGTTTAAAATAGTATAAAATTAAACTCAATGGTTTGTTTAGCGTAAGAATAAAAAATTTGTAATTTCAACTCGTCCAAAGAATTACAACATTATCTAAGCTTACTAAAATAGATTTTATAGTCCATCCATAATATAAATCCGCAGCGCGATATTTTCTCGAATAGGATCTGTTATATCGAAACTATCGAAATTATCGAATGATGAGAGCAAAGTGAACTAAGCAGTATATCGGGACGAGGGGCGCGCCCTCGTGCATAAACTATAGTAACCTTTATTACATTCGTAATCGGTAACCGGAGCTCTTCCAGCTTGCACAAAAACGTTTTTTTGCAATTGTTTCTAAAGTAATAAACCAATCACTTTCAAACAAATTTCTCTTAATTCCTTTGAATTTCCTCCATCTGGAGGTGTTATTAGTTTTTTAATTAATGTAACAGTTTTTTGTATAAATTGAAAAAGAGTAAAACCTAAAAAACTTTTTTTTCATTTATGTTTAAAAGTGATTAGTTTATTACTTTATAAACAATTGCAAAAAGAATTTTTTATGTAGACTGAAAGAGCCCCATTTAATCGGCAGCATATAATTATACATGAATTCACTACAGTGCGTGCAAGGCCGATGATATTCGTTTCAATTTCACACTACTGCGTTTGAGCCTAATTATGGAACGACATTCGTCATCGAGCCGCAGACCCTTTAATTTTTCATTTGTATAGTGTAATGAATAGTAGAGTTTTTACGTAAACGGATGTGTCAACGTAAGTTTTTATTTTTCAATTCTATTTCAACAAAGTCAATCAAAATATGTTTTTGTTGAAACTGCATTTAAATTCAGTATTTTTTGTTTTGTTTATTATAATTTTGAAAGATCTTTTTATCAAGGTAGTTTTAAACGAAAACTCTTTGTTACATAAGAGAACAAAATTAGCCTTATTATTTTAAAAAATATATTCTCAAATATAATTTTTAAAACGTTAAATGATTCGTTACTGTGCTATTAAAAATAGCACATTTCGATACTCCTCGCGCAAAACTCGATTTCACGCACGCTTCGCAAATTGAACATGTGTAAAATCAAACTTCACACTTATCAAGTGAAGAAATACAATTTAATAAAGAGATTCTTGTCGAAAACGTCACATGAGACAAAAATCTACTTTTTCACAATAGTATCGAAGTGTACTATAAATATTAATTGTGATAGGATGCCTGTCAACTACAAAATTATTCACAACAAATACCGTCGTCAATACAATCTAATCTTTAATTTGTTATATAGATTCTTAAAATAAATCAGTTATAACTTAGTTAATATCTATTATTAAAAAATGAATGTTAAAATTGAAAATACTACAGACAACGTACCACAATTTAAAAAATTAGAATGTCCCTATACGTGGAGTTTTGAAGATATTTTAGATTACGAACAAAACTTACAAATTCTGAAGATTGAAACTGAAGAGGAGTATTCAGATAACGAAACTTGCTACGAAAACTATTGTCCTTTATCAACGTTACTGTACTACACAGTACGTATTTATTCTGCCATGGTATTAGAAAAAAGTGAACAAAAGAAATGCGTTTTACATAATATAAAACGAGCCTCTGAATTCTTGATTAATCTCAAAAATCGGTAATTTGATGAATAAATCATACTGAAATTATATTAAATTTATTTTGCAATTTTTAAATTTAAGTGTATCTATTTTCAGAATTGATCCAGAAATATCTGTGCACTGAGAAAAATCGCTCAGTAAAAATTATTTTAATTCTAGCAAAAATTACTATATTTTGTAGGAAAGTTGATACTTACTCGGAATTTAATAAAAT
>JAPYYQ010003231.1:0-12457 GCA_030522585.1 Anagyrus pseudococci | reverse complement strand
GTCATAAGACAAGTATATACTTTCGTTATTATAAATTATAGTAATTTTTGCTAGAATTAAAATAATTTTTACTGAGCGATTTTTCTCAGTGTATATATACTAAAAAGTCTCTCGAGCTGTTTGCCTAACCGCTTCCACGTTACAGACCCGTATGTATATACATGTGTTTATCGTGCATTTAGCTCGGATGAGAAAAAAAAATATCCGCGTTGGCCCCGACAAACACGCGGTTGGTGCTATACTTTCGTGTATGAGAAGGAGAGCCTCTATACTATCCGCGCCGGAGGTCCAAAGAATTAACATAGGCTCTGGCGCGCGTTTTCGATAAAGCTCCCTCTCTCTCTCTCTCTTGGCAAGATAGACTCGGCGCTTTATTTTCTTATCGGCTTTGCGCGCGTTTTCTCTTCTTCTCCTTCGGCGAACGCGCGCGGCATTAAACCAACACGCGCGCCAGACTCACTGATGCACGCATCTCTCTCTTTCTACGCACACCCGAAAATAATAAAGCGTTAATCATGCGTCGGCCGTAGGAGCCTCGGCAAGCGGTCTTCGCGTCATTATTGTTAATGTAATCTCAAGGGAGAGAGAGAGAAAGAGCGGCCGCCGCTGCGCGTATGACCGATAAATGCGCTTGTTTTACCCGTCTTATCAACGTGCTCCCCGCTGTCTTTTCCTCCTACTCTCACTCTCTTCTCGTTGTCGGCGATGCGATGATCCAGCTGCGCACTTTGACGCTCAACTGCGCAGCGGCGGCGGCGGCGGCTCTGCTCTCTTTCTTCTTCCTTTGCTTTTGATTATACGCGCGCAAAGCGCGAGAGCTTGCGCTCGGGTGCGCGCTTGTTGATTCAAAACGTACGAATGTGTCCTTATTGCGCGTGTAAACGCGAAGAATTTTCGTTCCTCTCCGATGTTCTAAAACGAGTGCGGTGTATAACATTGTATAATTGTATATCGTCTATTAGGAAATCGGTAGGTGTCAGAAGTGCGTGCATTTTTATCGTCGCGAGTGTTTATATATCAACAAGCTTATTCGAAAAGTTGAAATATCGATCGTTCTTCAATTGGGGATAAACCAAACTCGCCTGTCGATCAAGGAAGAAACAATCAGCCGGAAGTACGTTAATTTTTAATAAACACATCGGACGCACGCGCGGGAAAGTTGCTTATATGCCGATCACAGCTAAAGGAGCACTTTTAATAGCCGCTGCCTTTTTTTTGTCATGACGCACGTGGAGCGGTAGCGCAGGCTTTGTCGAATCGTTCCCGCAGTGTCAACATCGATTCCGCGTCGTAGAAGCACACACGTGCGCGGTAGAGCCGGATACGAACGATCCTCAACGGAATACATCCTTCGGTCAAACATCTCTTTCTCTGTCGAGCGTATACGTCTGAGATATATCGCGAATCGGCTAAATCTCAGCAGACGACGAGTCCGTTGTGCATGTAGAGAGGAGAAGCGAGTCGCGGCTATTCATCCTCAATATCCGCGATAGGAGGGTATTAAAAGACCCGATAATAAACGCTTCGACGTAAAGGATTTACGAGTGCAAATTGAGACGAGAGAGAGAGAGAGAGCAGAGCAGAGCGACCTTCTCGACCGCGCAAGCCTGTATGTATATAACGGAGAGATCTCGGTGAAGACGCTATTCTAAAATCCAATTCTACGAGTTAAGACTAGGTTGAATCGGCTTCTGCCGGTACACTCAGACAAAGACATTTATCAAGTGCAATCGAATTGGGAAAGTTGAAACCAAAATAAAGTTAAATGTTCTTTAGCAACGATATGGACTCGAGATATAAATAATTGTATATTTTTGGATAAACAATTTGAAAGATAATCATTTAGAATCGAGCAATTAGGTTATTGGGCTAGACTAACGATTCTCACTCTATTCGCATGGCTTTATGGAAATACAAACGAAACTCTAAATCGATCCGAACTATCATAGAGCCGAAAAACGTTTCTGCACGTGAATCTATAGGGTATTTTAATCGAAAACAGGGTTACGGCAACACAAAGAGAAGATGTGCAAGAAGAGAAGTGCGGGCGAGAAGACGAGAGCAGCGCGCATTTACGATAACAATCGCATAAGACGCGCGAGCGCGCGGGGGTCGTTATATTATTTACGCCGGCGGCTTCTCTTTTTTTCCTCGCGTTTTCTTGCGTGCCTGATCGCAACCAGAGATTCCTCTCTCTCTCTCTCCCTCTCCTCCTTATTCTTGGGAGGGGCGGAGAGGAAGTGGCCCGCGCTCTCGCGTGATTTACAGCGCGAACGCGCAAATTTCTCGAAAGACGAAGGAGGGGGGAGGGGAATAATTGCCTTGTTGCATTATTCTTCGGGCGCTCTTATGCGCGCCTGATGACTTTATGCACGATTCATCTTGTTGTTTCTCTTCTACCTCGTCATTTTTAGCCCTGCCCCCTGCTTTGTTTTTCGCGTTCTTTGACTCTTGGCCCCACACTGCGTGCGACTTTAGGGGAGGCTTGAAGGTCGACAATACCGATTTTGCCTGAGATTTTGGGAACGAGCGCTTTCGTTCATCGTCTTGTATTTTTTTTAAGTTTGTGCACTCCGAGCTCTTGGCGTGACTCTGAAACTTTGTAAATTTCGCGTGGCGCGAGCAATTTATTATGCAGCAGTGGCGATTAAAGTTTCCAGTTTAAAAAAGAAAACGTGAAATTTTCTTTTAATTAGCGACAACAAAAAGAAATCAATGCGCAGGCTGTAACGTCAGTCCGGGTTATCGTGGCCGCTGAAATTTCTCGATTTCCCCGTAATCTTCTATAGCCTCGCAAGCCGTGCTTGCGAAAACGAAGAGGAAATTTGGTGAAGCAAGAGCGAGCTTTATCATTGTTCCGCGGCGCGCGCATTCGATAGCAGGGGCAACGTTTGTAATAATAGCGTTATCCCCCTAAAAATAGCGCGTGCAATGTGTATAGCCGAGAAGGCGATTGCTTGGAAAAGCGTCGGCGCGATAAAGCGCCGATAAGATTCGTCAGTGTCGAGCAAGAGAAAACACCACAATAACATCTATATACCCAACTCGGACATCTAATTAAGTTTGCTTTTTCTTTCGTTCGAGAATCAACACGAAAAATTCTTATTTGCCAACAAACACGTGTACAATAGAAGATTAGAGAGAATAAAAAGAGATTACTAAAAGCACGTATATATGAATATATGCACATACGAGTCGCGGTATCAATCCGAGGTCCTCTAGCGCGTCAAGTTCCTCGCGCTAGTCTCGGAAGGTGTCCATCCACCGTATCTCGTTACAACCGGCTCGAATACTCCCGAGTCTCTCTCTCTCTCTCTTTTTACACTCGGCCTCTCTCGCGTAATTGGGCCATCGCTGAGATATACGCGAGAGGGAGGGAGAGAGCGTGATTCGTGCACAGATCCGCGAGTATAGTTCGCGCGCGTTTGCCCTTAATACAAAAATTGTCTCTTTCTGTGTCAGCTTTATGCCTATCCGTTACAAACGTTTCAGTCCAAAGCTGCAGCACATGCAGCAGCACTATAGCAGCGCAGCAGTAATTTTGCTCTCGCATTTGCATCTCGATTATAGCCCCTTTTGATCGGCCGATGAAAAAATCCCCTCCTTTATTTCACTTCGTCCTCCTGCTTCCTCGGGAATCCCCTATGTCCGTACATGTCCTATCCGTCCACATCGAGGTACTACAGTATGCGTAACGCCGAGCAGAGACGCGCAGATGAAGGAGAGGAGGCGAGAGGCCGAGAGAGGAGAGCACGTCGGTCGTAAGGAAATTTCGCGCGGGCGAATTGGCGGTAACGAAGAAACAACGCCGGCTGCATTGCGCGCGGCAGCAGCAGTCGCAGTGGCGAGAGCTTTAACCCAGATATAGCTCGAGGCGAGTGCACAGGCACGCGTGCGAGCGTTAAAGCGAGAGAGAGAGAGAGGCCTGCTCGTAGAATAGGCCCTCAATGACAGGGCGAGAGAGGCGTGTAGGCAAAGTAGTGCCGGCGAAGGAAGGAGTAAGGGGGAAGAGGCCGCAAGCATTAAACGCATCGTCCGCGCTTTGCTGTTAACAGGTGTCCCCGAGCCGGCGCTGCCTGAGCCGGCTCAACAGCTGATCGGAGGCGACGGACCGAGCGCCGCCCCGCAGCAGTCCCAGTCTTCGGCCCGCAGCAGCTGCAGGAGAGCCTAGACTGGTGGAGCGAGCGAGGACCAGCCAGAGCAACAGCCCCGGAACGAGAGCAAAAGAGAGAGCGCCAGCGGCAGGAAGGCCGGGCCACGACGCTCAGGGCTAAGCCCTCGGCGGGCCCGGCTCGATCTCTCCACCCGGCGGATTCAGCGGGCAAGATCGTCGAGCTCGCGGGGATTCCGCGGGTGTGCAGTCTCGGCTGCAGCTCGCGCAGCTGGGGAGCGGGGAGCCTGCGACGGCAAAAGCACATCCCCCGGCAACATGGTCAAAACTTTCCAGGCTTACCTGCCCTCTTGCCATCGCACCTACTCGTGCATTCACTGCCGCGCTCATCTCGCCAATCACGACGAGCTCATCTCCAAGGTCAGTTCTCTTTATTTTATTTTTTTTCCTGTTTCCGTGGCTTTTTATCATTGCATCCGACAAGTGCCAAGGGTCGGTGAATGACGGTCTTTACCTTACGCTGGATAAATCGTGGAATCGCTCTCGGGCTTTCGCGAAATTTCGATTCCTTGAGTTTCATAGCCGCGTTTTAGGACAAATAAAAATAGAAGCCTGTGCGAAGTTTGATTTAGGTCAGCATTCGGATCGATGCTACTATACGGCTCCTTGGTGCGTTCAACGGGCTCTATATAAATGCTTTTGTTTCGAGAACTTTTTATTTCGCTGTAATATAACGCACCGGTGTGTATGTGCTACCTTGTGTCTTTCGTTGTATTTTCCTAACGCGCCATGACGGTTGTCGAACCTTAACCGATATTAACTGTCCGATAACTTGTCGTAAACAACTTGTCAGTTATTCAAAGTGACAGTTCCTTTTTTATCTTTTTTTTTCTCTCTATGTACCTTCACGCAAAAAACATTTTGGTTAATTGAACGAATTGATGCGTCGAGTAAGGGTACGTCGTACTTTGTTTTCGTCCTTTGTTGACAGCGCTCGAACGATGATTATTTAACGAGATTTGCCCTCTGCAACAGCTTCCAAATTTCTTCCCGAGTAATTTATTTATTTATTTATTTTTTCATTGAAACGCACCTTTTTTCGATTCCGTTTATAAGCTTCGATCGATAATACACCCGGCGCGCAATCGCGCACCTTATTGTCGGTGCGACAAGCCTTACGCTCGTCGCAATAAATATCGTTTAAAAAAATAATTATTAACCAGCCCCGTGACAAGGATTCCGGATCATCGAAATAACAGCTCTTCTTTCATTCCAGTCCTTCCAAGGAAGTCAAGGTCGCGCCTATCTGTTCAACTCCGTGTAAGTATGCTCGACCGTATTTATTTGTCCATATCTCCCAAAAACAGTCTCGTGTCATTGAAGTGTTGGAAGAACAAACATACTCTCCCTAAAAAAAATGCCCTTACCCGCGTCCCTTTCCACCCCTTACTTATCAACCCTACCATTCGACGTATACCCAAATGCGCGTACTAAGTGTCCATTGCCAAAGAGTCCTAATCCATAAAAATGTCGTTTTATCCTTCTCGTAGAGTGAACGTGGGCACCGGACCCTCGGAGGAGCGTATCCTACTAACCGGCCTGCACTCCGTCGCCGACATCTACTGCGAGTGCTGCAAGACCACCCTCGGCTGGAAATACGTAAGGACAGACTCCCTCCCGTTCATGTATAATCTTTTATCGCCATTCACGTCCATCTCGCGCCTTGACCTCGGCTATTCGATACGCTGTAATATCGAGTTTCCGTTAGAATCAATCTGACCTTCATTCTAGCGTTTTTTTCGTGTTTTTCTTTCTTTTTTTGGAGGAATATCAAATGTTGGAGGTTTTCGGCGCGAGCTCTTGATTGAATCGCAGGCTTTTTGCTGTTCGGATTTATAGCGCGGCGCGATAAGTCAAGCCTTTTTACCTATGCGTAGGATTTGTCGAATCGTCATCATTTACGACCGAGTTTAGCCTTGATAATACACACGCGCGTACGTCTATACATGCGTATGCTGGAAAAACGATACAACAGCGCCCGAGCATTGAAAAATCAAAAAGCGACTATGTACCTCCTCCCCCCAAAAATGATATACAATTATATAAAATCCAACGACTGCCTTTCAGGAGCACGCGTTCGAGTCGAGTCAAAAGTACAAAGAGGGCAAGTTCATAATCGAGCTGGCCCACATGATCAAGGAGAATGGCTGGGAGTAGCAGTGCAAGCGGTAGGACAATTCCGACGCGACATTGTCAAGAAGCAGAAGGAGTAGGAGGTCGCTGCCAAAGTGGCGGCAGCGAGAATATTTGGCGGCGGCAATCGACTGGTCGTTCGCCGGATGAGGGACCGCGTCGAGGCGGGCGCCCGAGGCCGCGAGCAGCGCCAACGAAGGCGAAAACGACGAAGACGACGAGGACGATGGCGATACGCCGACGACGACGACGAAGACGAGGAGGCGACGGCGGCGGCGGCGAGCCGGCAACGAATATCTGTGATTTCATTTGTGATTTGTAATCTTAGTAACGTTCTTGTGTTTCGGACCACTGATGTCGGGTTATTGCGACGGCGGAGCGACGCGTAGCTTCCACGGAGAGAGAGAGAGCACCATACTCTCGGCTATACGGACGGCTCTGGATCGGCTCCGACGACGACCGAGTCGATTACATTATACCCCCTTGTCGACTCTCGGCCCTCTGTGGCGGCTGCACGAATTATGCGATCCTCCTGCCGCTGCTGATAATGATGATGACGACGATGATGACGACGACGACGATGATGATGATGATACTAATGTGGCGATATAACGACCACGACGACGATTATTATATATACATATACGCGCACGAGGGCTGAGCGAGCCTATTCCTGAGACGACATATGTGTGAGCTCAAAGGGGAATCGAAGCCTTCTTCTTCTTTGAACAAACTATAAAAGGCTGACATGGCTTTGCTTTTCAAGGGAGAACTGGCCAAGGGGACTAGTTGTTGATGGACTGTTACTTTGCGCTTGTCCCGTTAAACGAGCGCTTTGTATTTTTCTCATGTCTAATGGAACATAAGTATAAATGTTAGGACTGCGATTTTAAGCAACATTACGGTTTATTTGTTTATTATTATTCTTTTTTTTCAACTAATCGTATAGGGCGTGATTTTTGTCTCTTTTGTTCTTTTGTAGAGATGTCGACGTCGAGGAAGTTTTTTCTATCGTTAAGTGGTTTTTTTTATAACGAAAATTCTTTACGAGCGATTCGAGCTTGTAGCGCAAGTTTAATTGCACAATGTATCAGTTTAGGTACACCGTATCTAAATGCGAGCATCTATTATAATTATCAACATTAATTTTGATTGTCGAGCTTTTTGTAGCATCGATTTTGGACACATTGCTATGTGTAATTACGACCTTTGTTTTTCCGTTTCGTTCATGTAACCGTGCAATAGCAAGTTGTTTAATTATTAGACTTGAATTTGGATGAATCTCCATGGATTATGTTGTTGTTTGAGCATTTAGATAAAAATTTAACGTCACATTTTAAATGTGTTATGTTTATCGAATTTGATAATCGATATGGAGATTAAAGAGAAAAAAAATTGACACCTACTCACGTTTTATACTTTGTACGGCGTTTCTCTCAATTTGTATACCGTCAATATTTCTTAAATCACGCACTTTAGTCTAAGCAATATATTACTTATATTTAATGAAAAAAAAAAAAAGAAAAATAACATCAAGCTTTTGTAGCCGTTAATCGGAGAAAACGAAAACACAGAATTACTATTCTGAATAGTAATAGGATTAATGAGGACTAAGTCTTACGATTCGATTCCCAGATGAAGCTAAAAACATAAGCGGCTGAGCGTGCGAGATCACATCATAGAGCAGCGCGAGTATGTACACCTAGATATATATACATAAATATATATATGTACCACCGCGAGCTTTTATCGGTCCCACAAACTAAGGGACCGAGACTCTGCCTGCCGCGTGTGTCTGTCATTGGAATTTCACTGCCGATATTCCTAATATTAATTCAGCGAGAACGAGAGCAAAAGAGAAGGGAGATGATAAGCCGACGGAGCTAGGCGCCAAGCGGATCGAGACCGCGAAGTCCCGTCGAATGTAGCATTGAAATCGTGAACGGAACGAGGAGAGGAGTTGACAAGAGACACCGGAGAGCGTACTAAAAGCCTATATCACAATTACCGTAGGACTTGATTATAGACAAATAAGAATAATTAATCATGTAAGGAAGAGATCGACGATTGGGTTAGGGGAAAAGGGCATGCGATTATTTGGGGCGAGAGGGTTAGAGATTTGTAAATTGACGACGAGACGAGCAAGAGATAAGCGTGGGAGCAAGAATAATAAAAAAAGAAAGAGAGAGAGAGACAAGACGAGACAAATCGAGTCTGAATTCGCTTAATAATGTGCGTGTGGATATATGCACCGAGCCGTGTTTTACGTTCACCATGCCTGCCAAAATGTCTGTTTGTCTGCCAGTCGCCACTATTTTAATAATAAATATACACGAAACAATAAAAAAAAGGGGGGATGGGGAAAAGACATTGTATAAGAAAGAGCGAAATCTTAAGGGGAGCCGCATAAACCCGTGGACGTTTTCTGGATTGTTGCACGTTGCACACAGGCACGACAAAACTAGCCGAAATCGTTAAAGGGACTAAGCAAGAATATTTTCATCGAGAAAGACGAATTGAACTAGCTTTTTAACCACCGACGTAAAATTTTGAAATTTTGGACACTTCGGGCTACACTCAATCTCACGTTGTTATATTGCATATTCGGATACAGTTATTTGTTGTTTGAAGCGTTTCAAATTCGAATGTCTCGTTGTTTTGGCCACGACGAAAGTTCATTGGGATTATATTCGCGGGAGAAATGAAAAATTGTCTAATTCACGTCGTGAGATCTCTTGTGTTCGTTGTTACATTGTTTACATTGTGTGTATGCGAATAAAAGAAAAAAAAACATTAATGACGTTCGAAAAGAAATGAAAACATAAGGATACAGTTCTTTTTTTTTTGTCGGAAAAAGTTAAATCATAAGTCACTTAATCTCAGCCCAACGATTTTCTTTTTTATTCTTTGTACTTCAAGTTGTCCGAAAAAGCACAGCAAACGGCATAGCCGTTTTCACGACGGCGGTTGAAAGAGTTCAAAATAATAGCGAAAAAAAATAAATAAATCACATGATGTAAAACGTCGATCTCATTTGTAAATACATAATTAGCGGATTAGGATTCGGTATAGTAACGGCAGGTAACTGCAGCTGGAAACTTTGGTCCTGCATAAAAAGAAGAAATTAAACAAATAAACTAAACAAATAAAAAAAAACAAACGGCACATACTGCTCTCACACCGATCGACGAGTTATAAATGGTTTTTAATTTTTATCCTTTTCTTTCTTCTTACGCTGCATGTGTATACGGCAGATTATATGCGTTAAACGTACTGACAACAAATCTATACCACTTATAAGCTTTCGTTTGCGATACGTCGTAGTGTCAATAGTTGATTTTTTTTTTATATTCGCGAGAAACGAATCGAGTTCATTATTATTACTCTACTTTGTTTATAATATCCTTCTTTTCTATGGCGTTGATAATTCACGTGTGCTACGCACGACATTTAATTCGATGTTTTCGTAGATGATGTTCGATTGGACGTGTAAGATAGCAAAAAATTGGGGAAAAAATGAAAAATACGAGCTGCTATAGAAAAATATTGCTTCACTTTATTTCTTTTTTTTTATTTCATCGGACGAACGTAATCGTTGCGTCTCAATTATCTCCGAGACGACGTAACGTTTGCGTTGAAAAATGAGTTGAAATAGAAAATGTTAAAGAAACAGAATAAAAAAATTAAAAAAAAAATAAGAACTCAAGGGTTGCACGAGTGCGAGTGAATGAGTGATCGTCCGTGCGCGCGTGGGCGAAAGCACCGACGATCGTGTACGCATGTCTTTTTCCGGCTGCGAGTTTGATGGCCTAATCCAGAATCCATGTTGTGTCTCTAAAGAGTACTTTTTTATATTAATGTGCCGATGTCCTTATTATTCTTCGTGTCGCTCCTACATCGACTATTATCTGCGTCCCGCTCCCCCCCCCCTGTCTTACCTTTCCCCTGCCTCTCTCTCTCTCTCTCTCTTTCCTTCACTATTCCTAATTTGCTCGTATGCGATTGTTAATTTCATCGAGAAATAATGATACCGCTTTATCTCTGTCCCTCCTCTTCTCCGAGTCACCTCGATCTGTTTCCATTAAAGACACGATTTTTTTTGCTTTGTAAAATATGTTCGTAATAAAAAAATTACAAAATATTTACTCGATACTTGCTGGCTTCTTGATTTTATTAAAACCCCGAAACCTTTGCCTTGTCTAAAATTTTAACTGTCAACGTTTTTTGAGTTATAATTTTATTGTTTATGCAAATTAAAGTAAGAATCAAGTTGAAGTACAATTTTTTAACAAATTTTTGAAATATAAGTACCACAAAATGTATGCAAGTTAAGAAATATGAAGAAAAAATAGAAATTCAAGTTTTTTATGTAACTGATCAAATAAAACTAAAGGGCTCTCGAATTTTTCTCGATTTACCATAATTAGATGTTTTGTCAAGATTACATTAAAAGTTGCATCTCTTCGTAGATAGATTAGTGCATCACATAAGCACCTAATGCTTCCGGGTACCTTTTACGTTTTGCACCAAAAATCGAAAACTTGCAAAAATTCAATTTAAAAATTGCAAATCGTGCCTGTTAGTTAGCAATTTTACCGCTTGGTGCGCTAGTGTCAAATTTCCAACACACAGTCACACGCACACACAGTCCACTATCTCTCGCATGCCAACACATCGGGCAGTCACGCACGCACGCACGACATACAGAAGATAGACAGAGAGAGAGAGAGAGAGCAAGTCCGGTTTTTGTTTTTATCGATTGCACCAGTCATCCAAGCCGTGTGTTTTGTTTCGCACGCGGCTGCCTCCGTCTGTTGCCCTGCCAGTGTTGTGCTTCGGGCCGAAACGTAAAATCGATGCCTGCTTACGCGCGCGCTCGAGGCTTACGTTGACTCTCGTCGCTTGAGAGGTAAAGAGAGAGAGAGAGAGAGAGCAAGCTCTACAAGCTGCCAGGATGACGATGGAGACGATGGACACGATCGAGCAGCCCCAGGAGCTGCCCGAAGCCGCCGAACTCAAGCCCAAAGGTCCAAGGTAAGGTAGAGTGCTGTGTGGGCCGGCTCGTAACAATCGACCCTCATGTTACGCATGGGAAGTCGCGGCTCGCTTTCTCTCTCTTTCATTGTGCTCTGCTCCGTATATATGCCTGTGGGGAACTGTTGCTTCGATCAATAACTGCGCTAGCGCGAGCGCAGCTCTCTCGCGGTGCCGATGAGCTTCTGCTTTTACTATAAGTTTCTTTGCTGTCGCGTTTGCCTGGCTGACTCGAATATTATTTGCGATTGCACCAAGACAATAGCAGATTTTTTGTAACTGCTTTTCATTGATTTTTGTGTTTTTCATTTGTGTTGTTTCTAACAATGTTGATTAAAGGACAGTTGAATGTTATCAAGTCAAAATCACATTCTTTATTGTTTTTTTATTGTTTTTCTTTTTTCATTGACTTAAGATTCAAATGTATTTGTTGCTTGTTTTATTAAATAAATTTCAGTTATTTTAAATAATTGTTGGTTTAAATTAAAAATTGATGTTTTTCTCATTATACTATATTTTTCTGTTATGCAACAGCCATGCCAAGGAAATGTTGGGCTGCTTTACTGATAATGGAGGTATTTACGATGTGGTGGTAAAACCAATGCTGCAGCCAGGACATGAAGGAGAACTATGCAGCTGGTTAAAGGATGCAAGTCTAATTAGATCAAATATGAAGTGTCCCACTGAAACGTGTAATGGTAAAATTCTGACATGGGCTGCAGCCAGATCAATAGACAAGTACAGCTGGCTCTGTTCTGAATGCAAAAAAAGGACACCTCTCAGAGAAAGTTCATTCTTTCTTCCAATCAAGTGTGATTTGAAATTGTGTATGCAGCTTATTATAGCTTGGTGTCAATCTATACCAATCGAAGCAGTAGTTTCATATTTGGGTTGGTTTATAAATTATTCTACATTTTAATATATCATGTTTACAGTCAATAAATTAAATAATTATAAATTTATTGTTATAGGAATAAAACATTTTATTGTTAAGAGAGCTTTTGAAAAGCTTGGTAATGTAGCTGAAGTATATGTAAGAAATCATAAGAATGACTGGATTCTTGGTGGACCTAACAAAATTTTACTTATTGATGAATTTCCTGGTGGATATATGACTGA
>JAPYYQ010003230.1:0-12462 GCA_030522585.1 Anagyrus pseudococci | reverse complement strand
AATTAGCTTATTGAATAATGATGTATATAGTGTCGCGGTGCGCCACGGGCCGTTTGCTTCTCAAACTTGCCTTCGTGGCGCTACCGCGCCACTTGATGCATGAAAAAATGCTTTGCTTGTTTTTGAAGAAAGAAAAGGGCAATAAATGGTTGAAATTAAAATTGAAAATATGAGAAAGCGCATTGAAGTTTAATAAATGTGGATTAAGACGATCCTTCGAGGTGAAGATAAGGCTGGTATGTAGTGTGTGCTTCCCACAACGTGTTTATTGCGCAATGTCAAAATTCCGTAATTCCAAAATCTTGCAGTTTAGCGAAGAGATAAAAAAGTAGAAATTTAAGAATATGGATAAATAATTTTTGTTTAATGAAATATTTGAGAAGTGAATGAAGAAAAAAAAGATAACGAATGCTGTAGCTCGAGCTGTAAAGCTTTAGGAATCGCCTTTTGATTATCTTACTTGCTCGAGGTAATCACCGAGCGTCACCAGTTTCGACATATCCGCGTTCCTAGATTCCATTATTTTTTGAAGGTCCTAAGAAATAAATGTTTTCAAGAACAAAAACAACGAAAAAAAACATAATATGATTTTGTGATTTGTTGTTCAACAAAAAAAAGATTACTATTAAAAATATGCTTAAACTTACGCAGTTTTAATTATTCGTGCTGATAAATATGTACAACTATACATAAACACTTATTTCATTAAGTATGACAAAGAGATTTCGCAATATTTTACTTGATATTTTTCCAACTGTTCCTGCTTTTCTTCAGTCGTATTCTTAAGCGAGTAGTTTTTCAGTGACGTTGGATAACCACACGAGTAATCTATCCAAAGAACTTTCGAACTCGCTCCACTGCTGTATCCTTTCTTCGATTGAACGCACAGCTGCGTTAACGACCTTGCGGCCCTGCGCCGACGTCTTCGGCAGTATCCTCTCGCCGGCAGTGTTCAAGGCTCCCAAGCGATGCTCCGCCTGCTCGCGCTCGCTGAGGAGCAGCTGCAGTCGCGAATTTTTCGCTTCCAAACTGCCCGCCGTCCCGTCGGTCTTAAACGCGGTGAAGTGATGCTAGAGAGGCGTTAGCCAGGCGTCCGTGCTCGATAACTTCTCGTCTTATGCCTTGTGCTGTTCAACGATTTCCTCGCAACGGTTTATTACGTCTTTGCTGAGGTTTAGTAACGACGAGTACCTGATAATACGGATTAATAATAGATGTTAAATCGACATTTGCTTTTTGATTATACTAATTGGGACATACGTACCTGTTGCTTATCTGCGATATTAGCTGCTTGATTCTTTCGATGCCGCTGGAGTTGAGGAGAGCGTAAGATTTGTTGATAAACTGATCGATTTCGTTCTCATTCTTCAGAATGACTTCGTGCTTTTCTTTGAAATTCGCCAATCTCTGCTGCTTGGCTTCCAAAGTCGGCTGGAGCTATTGATCTCTGAAGGCAGCCTCTATAGATCGGAACCATTTCATGAACGACTCCAGTGGTTCTTTGAATTCCTCCTATTTTTTTAATATTGCGTTTTGCTTAGCTTCGATCGATTTTATAAATTAAACGAAAAAATTACGAGTGAAATTGAAAATTAAATAGTTACAGTTTAGGTAAAGTCAACAGCCGTGTATCGCCAAGTTTACCTATATCGCTTAGATGTTGCATTAGATTAGCTTCGAGATTTGCAATTTCAGCTTGAATGATCTCTTGGCCCTTGAGCGCCGTGCTTTTGGCAACTACAACGGCAATGTCTGAATCTAAAAGATTAAATAATAATTTATAAATATACAAAAAAAATAAATAAATTAGATGTATCAGTTACAATTTTATGACATTTAATAACTGACATTTTTGATTGTAACAAGAAAAAATAATAAGAAACGTAAGATAACTTTGCCAATAATTACCAGCTTCCTGAGACGTCAGATCCATTCTATGATCTGGATTAAAAAGGTTCCTCATACATGACTTTGCTTAAACCAAAGTCCGTTATTTTAATTTCATCGCATACATTTTCTTCCTTTAAAAGAATGTTTCCTACAAGGAATAAAAAAATTTATATTTATGGTCATAAGAAAGATGTAACTGTAACTAAAAAAAATTTGATGCATTTTGCAAAAATTTGAGCAATGGATGAGAATTGAAATTCGATTTGTCCTTATTGTGTATGCGCTTAAGCTCACGTATGTGCAGATTGTGTTGTCACTTGAGTTTCTCCATCTCGAGTTGCAGATCGGCGTCATCCTTTTTAATTGCACTCTGGCGTAGTTTGAGTATCTCTTCAGTCTCGTAATACTCCTGCCACGAGAACGAACCGGGCACCGTGTTAGGCTTGAGGAAGGTGTGATCGGTACCTTTGTGTATTGAGGTCGGCTAAGCCGGCTGCTGGCTACTGCACTTACGCTGTGTTTCACTTTTTCAGCAGCATCTTCTTCTTCCGGTCGATTTCTTTGCGCTCAGTCGTAATCTCTTCTTGGCGTCGCAAGCTTTTGGAACGTAGCTGTGGTAATAGAAGTAGATTTAAGTAAGAATATATTTGTAAAAGTTATAATTGCTATATTATTATTTATACCAAAGTAATATTCGTTGTTCGTTATATATATAAACATTGTTCGCGCGCGAAATATTATTGGTTACAGCTATATACGTATGAAGGTACGCTGAAGTGAGTTATGAATGTTAAACAAAATGAAATATTTGTTCATTTATTATTTATGTGTCATCATAACTCTTTGAATTTAATTGAGTAATCATTTAAAAAAAGTTAGTTGAATCTTTGAATTATTAAGTATGAGTACCAATAAAAATATTTATTATAATTCAAATGAATTGTTATCATCTATCAACAGTTTAAATAAAGAATTGAAAGATTTAAGTAATAATATGAATAATTTAAATAAAGAAATGTCGAAATTAAAAAAAGAATTGATTAATCTAAAAATGAACTACAACCGTGAGACGGACATTAAAAATGAATATGAAAAATTATTCATAAGTATAATCAAACAAAGTAACTTTAATAACTATCAAAAAAAACAGTTAATGATTATTTCAAAAATAAAAATGATACTAGTAATGAAGAAAATTTAAATGATGATAGTGATGATGGTAAGTTATTTTTTTTAATAATTTCATTTAATTATTTATGTTGCATTAATATCTATATTTAATTTTACTATTTATTTGTTAGGTCAGAAAAAGAAAACTTTTTTTAATCAAGGTTATAATAATAATAATCATCATCAATTTGTCAATAAAGGTTTGTTTCAATAATTAAATTTACGTTAAAGTTTTAATTTATATTAATATATGTATTATTTTCTTAGGTTATAACGAGTATCACCCTTACAATCATAATCAGGAAGGAAAAACATATTACCGTCCAAGATTCCAAAAATATGCTTATCGTCCATATTAATTTAACTGCAGAATTATATGTAAAGGCTTTAGGATTTATCTATTTCTTAAATTTCAATGAGGTTTATTTCAGTTACGTTGAATTAAATTTTTATTAATTTAAAAAATTAAATAGTACTATAAAAATAAGTTTCAATATCAATTAATATTTTATTTTTTTTTTATTTTTTTAAATAATGTTGTACTTCAGTTATATATTTAATATTTAAATGGTTTTATTGTAGTTATTAATAAACTTAATTCTATAAAAAATAATATCTAATTTTTGCTAAATATTATTATTACCTATATTATACCAGAAAAACTAAACTGATTTTGAATTTCTCCACAATCTCGTTATGTCCCTGAATGTCTTTTTGCACGGTCTTGTACTTTTTTAAAAGGGCGCGCTTCTCGTTCAAATCGTTGCGGTAATTCTCGTCGAAGTGAACATGGCTCTCAACCTCTTCGAGCCAGTCGGCAATGAGCCTGTGGATCTTGTTAAAATCTTCAAGGACAGTCACTCAAGCGGTAAGTTTTTGTCTGGTCTCTTCGACGTCTGCGAGCAACTTTTCAAAGTCTGCTTTCAAGTACTCCGTGTTCTCTTGGATCTTAGCTACGCCGTTTTGTTCGGTGTTCAGTTTCTCCTTTTCCTCGATGTTCGGCAGGAGCGAATTCTTCTGAGCCTTTATCAAACTGCTTCAGCCTCAGCCTTCAGTCGCTCAGCCGCTCGTACTTGTCTTTGTAGTCGCGCCACTGGCTAACCGTAGCTTCGAGCTGCTCCTTCTGCTCTTGGATATCTTTGAAGAGGCTCTCGAAGATCTCGGTGAGCGCTCGCATTTCGTTGTGGATCACCTCCTAACCCTGAGGGATCGTAATTGCTTAGACAACCTGTCAGGGGTGCTGCAGGTGCTCGACCATTAGTTATCCTTGGGGCTTATTATTTAACAGACCCTCTAGTGGAGCGACTGCGTTTTCTATGGCGAGTTTATCGCACAACGAGCGCTGTTTCATGGATGGTAACTTATCACGGGTTCGGTTCAGCCAATTGATCAGATCGTCGTGGACTTCTTTGTACAAACGATGGTACTCAAATTGCTCTTCGCGCTCTGCTAATAATGACTTGATTCTTTGGAATAGCGTGTTAAACCTGTAACGTCATAAATAGAATTTTTAAATAATAACTTTAATTTCTGTCACCTGTACGGACATTTTAAATATTATTCCATAATTTTACGCGAATTAAATATTTACTTACTTGTTGAGAATCCCTTGGGCTTGAGAAGCCGCAATACCTTGCTAATCACTTGCGATCATCTCTATGACTTTAGTCTTCAGAGCGTCTACCTCTATATATCGTTTCACAGCATACCTTTTTCTCCAATGTATTAATTCTCTCAAGCTGAGAGCGCTTTTCGCTCATGGTCGTCTGGAACTGCGACAATTTGTCGAGTGAGCTCTGCATGTAATCCACCGTTTTGTTGATCAATTGTATCTGCTCGAGTATACCGGCCCATTTGTTGATCGAATCGTCCAAGTTCGTCTTTGTCTCCAGCATCTTCGACGCGAGGGAACTCCATTGCTCCTGGAGCTTAGGCACGGCGTCGTTAATAGCTTGATGACCAGCCAACGCCGGGTTTGCTAGGACTCCCTGAGCCAATTCTACGATACCTTGAATCTGCGCAAAAATAAAAAACAAAAATAAGTTTCTTTTTTCTCTTGAATAAGTAACTCGAGAAGATCTTAAATTACCTTAGCAAAGCCATTCTCCTTGTAAAGCAGCAAATCCTGAATGATCTCTATTTTCTTTTCGAGGTCGCCTTGGGAGAAGGTGCTTAAGTTCGAGCAGTAGGCCCGCTGATTGCGAATGTCGTCGAGCCAGCGCGTACACTCGGACAGCTGAATGTTAAACTCCTAATGGCTGGTGACGTACGGAGCGATTGTTCAGATCCTTGACCTTGCTTAATACCAGCTGGCATTTGACGCTCAGCTCGGATATGTGCGAGCCCCGCGAGGTCGTCTGCTTATGCAGCTGGTGGGCGCGCTCGATAACCGCGTCGATCTTCAATTCCATAGCCCTCACCTCGCTCTGCAAGCTCCTCAGCTTCTTAAGCTGCTGCTTCTTCTCCTCGAGGCTGGACTTGAGGTCGACCACGTGGAGCTTCGTGTCGGTATCGCGAATGCAGGCGAGGCAACGCACCTTCGAGCTCTCGTACTCGTTCCATTGCTGCAGCTTCGTCCCGAGCACGTCAATCGTCGACCTAACCGTCGACGCGAGGCTCTCCTATTCCTGCTGCGACGAATCGATCTGCGATCTCACGTTCACCTGGCCTGACTCTTAAGTCTCGGGAATCACCTTCTCCCATAAACGGCGGATTTGCTGGATGCGCGGCTCCTCGTCCGGCAGGCTTTGCAACAGGTTCTGGAGCCTATCAAGATTCGTGTGCAACGACACGCGCTCGAGATCGACGTCGCCCCACATGTTGACGTCGTTGAGCGTGGCGTCGAGCCACTCGTGAGTGTCGAGCACAGTTTTGCTGTACTGCTGGTGATCGCTGACGATACCCTCGTATCTAAAAACAAAAAAATGCGAGTTAAGGGATTTTTATTTAATAAAATCGTCAATTATGAAAAGTTATTATACGTATGTTGGATTTCTTGGTTCCACAAAAATTAAAAATCTTTTAGAATCATACTTTCTTTCACTTTCATTAATTATACAAATTGCATCCATGCTGCTGTAGTGAAGTTGCAAACTATTACAGTATGATAAATATATAATAAAACAAGAAATTCGTAATGTCTATGCTTGTAGTTACCTATTATTAAATTTTATAATCTTGTACAAGAAACATTACTATTTCCTTCTACAGTGTGTACATAATCTTGAATACATAACGCAAACCTTCTAAATACAATTATATTTTTAGTTAATCTTATAGTCTTATATGAGAATGTATACTGCACGTAACCAAGTTATTCAATTATATTCATATCGCTACACTTGGCCTTATGATTTGTTTGAACATCATAGAAATCTTTATCGTTCATAACAGATAAATTTGACATAGTTTTATTATTTAAAGAGTTACGTATAGATTTAAAGGAATCATCACTGGTAGAAGTATCACGCAAGTCCAAAATGTAACAAAGCCTTCAACTATAAGAGGCACTTTCTAATACTGATAAAATATGCATTGAACCCATAGCTTTGTTCCCCGCTAATAGTCCTTGAGCCGCCATAGTATTTGAGACAATATTGGAGAACTTTTCAAATAACATACAATTACTATCATTTGAAGAAAATTCCTACTTTTGATGATTACCTGAAAATATTAAAAAAAATTAAGGTAATTTATTTTAAGTTCATTAATTTATTTAGTTTTTTTAAGATTTATAACTAAAAATGTATTAATTTAATACTACTTACTTAGTTATACAAGTCAGCCGGGATAAAAAGAATTCAAAATTACTGCTGTAACGTCACTGGCATTTTTTTCTTTTCTGCTTACGTTGAACTGGCGTTGGTAATGATGACTTCCTTGGTTGAGCCTGTACATAATTTAAATTATTGTGTCACTTAAAATTTAAAAAATATATATATATATATATTAAAAAAGTTTATATAAAATTTAATTAAAATAATTTTATTTAATTATATTTACTAAAAATTAAAAAACATTACAAATAAAAGTTTATATTGCTTTTGAATATGTATTGTAAAATAATCATTTTTATTTAATCATTTTAAAGCATTATGTATAATACAGTTAAATTATTATGTTTCTTGTAATATAAAAAATATTATCTATTCTATTTATGAAAAGATAGAGTGAAGAGGAATTATGAAACATATATATTTTTTTGAAAAATCAAACAATTGATTAATCACATAAAAATTAAAAAAAAAAGAAAACAAGATTTGATTATAAGATCTTGTTGATCAAATCAAGTCATAATATTATTATTATTATTTCTTGGTTAGCAGCATCAACGCAGCATGAGCAATTATAAAAAAACAGTATTAATATTATTAAACAAATTACAGTATATATGAGTTTAGTAAAAGATGATGCTAGACCATATTATCTGTGACTTTCTATTTAAAATTAGATTTTTTTTTCTTTTTAGAAATAGATGGAAATTAAAGTTAATATATAATTCTAATCAACAACAACTATTTAAAATGTAAGTTATAAACATGTATAATATAATATAGAATATCACAACTGTCGTATTTTATACTTTTGTAAATACCAAAAGTAATATTTTAGTTTTGAGAAAAAGAAGGAGATTGTCGGACGAGGAGGTGAGGGTGGACCGAGTAGTGAAATAAAAATGAAAACGAGCGAGCGCCCGTGTTGGCTAAGCAAATGAGAAGGAGATGGTGGTGGTGAGTTGAAAGAAGAGTGAGATGTACCGACCTTATTAACCTAAAAGTGCTCGGATCGTAGTGTCTTGACGATCTCCTGCTTCGGCTTAACCTGTTGATCTACAGATGATCGGAAGCGTTGAGCACCACCTTGAATTTGAACTTCTTCTTGTTGCAGCCATAGTCGAGGAAGACAGAAGCTTGGCCGTCTTAACCACTCCTCCTACGCAAACAGCTCCTCCTCGGCTCCTACTCTCCTCCTACTGTTATCAGATGAAGTCGTCGTGTATATTTTCATAGAATATACTAGCTCTTCTGCTAAACGCGCGTACACACAACCGGCGGCAATTTGTCTCAAGGGTTCTCTCCCAGCGAGTCCACGCACCCTAGGCTGTCTGGTAAGGCTGGTGTATAAGGATAGCTCTGTCTACTTGGGCCGATGCTGCACGTGTGGCCGAATGGCCACCAGCGCTCGGCCTTCGCAGCTGCGAACACGCGCATTATTTTATAAAGCACAAATATCCGCGAAATCGTTTTGTAGTAAAAAGAGGAGAGGGAGACACTGCGATTATTTGTGGTGTGGTCGCGCACGTTTAACACAAGTAGTAAAGATTTACTTTATAAAGCACTAGTATCCGCGACATCGTTTTGTAGTACAGGAGAGGAAAGAGAGACAGTGCGATCAATTGTGGTGTGGTCGCGCACGTTTAACATAAGCAGTAAAGATCCTTGGGCCCCGATAGTGTCAGACTCTCTCTCTCTCTCTCTCTCTCTCTCTACCATTTAAGCGCTCGCCTAAGGGGGGGGGGAGAGACGATTAATCGGAGGAGGAGAATAGGCCTAATCGACTGCTCACCTCTAAATCTACACATAAAGCTCTATCCAGCTCTCTCACTGTGTGTACTACGTCAAAGCGTTCGCAATAAGTCCTCCGTAGCCATAGTAGAGAGAATAGCTTTGCTTTCATAGCAAGCTTTTATGAGAAACTCATAGATAGATAGACGACAAGTTCATTGTGTGCCTGTATGTTTTTTTTTGTAGTTGTAGAAGCTACGATGCTGGCGGAGCTTCCTCCTTTTTGTAGAAGGGCCTTTCCATGTTGATAAACAGCAGCAGGTTATTATTGGTTAATCATGAGTCGTAGCATCCTCCTGGTTTATTTGATCTCATTCGTCTTTCGCAACCATAATAATCATTATGTTGGCGTCGCGAGAAAGCAATCCGCCCAATGACGACTTCCAGACTTTTTCATTTTATATAATAATACTAATAAAACTTAAAGTTTTTCTGATGCTGGGTCTCTCTTGTTTTCATAAGGAAATTAAACATAAAAATTGTCTTAATAGTAATTTGTATATACTTTGTTTACGTAAGAGTTAAATACAGTATTTAATTTGTACCTTAGCTTTTTATGTTCACCTATGCCGAGTACGGTTGGTTATCTTTCTTAATTGATCTGCTCTTGCCCATGTTTTTGGAAAAATCTATTACTATGATATGAGTATTATCAACTGCCAGTGTAGATTAGTAATGTGAGTCATTTCTTAAATAAGTAGCTTGGTTGCTCAAATAATGTTAAAATTTAAAGTAAACAAATAACACACTCTCTAAATGTATCGCAAACATCTGCATAATGTAACAGCCAATGTTATATTATGTATTTTAATTGTTGTGTACATGTATTGTCTTCAGCATGTTCTTTTAAGTCACTCGAAGTAGGTTAAGTGAATGTATTTTCAACTTTTTATTATTTTAATACATCATATTTCAATGATTTTGCAATGTTACTATAATCATCAACAATGTTCTTTGTCTTTAGATTTTGTATTCAGATTTTAACTGTCTAATTCAATTGTTATCTTTTTATGGAGTTTTATTATCATTAGTTAATACCAAGAGATTAGTTAGGATGTTCAGGTCATCGCTGTTACTCAGATTCAAACTATCCTTTATAATATCTTTTCACAAATCTGTAAAAAGTAATTATAAATAATTTTAGAACTTGTTTTATCATTAATAACTTTTTAATTAAAATATAAATAAATTAATGAAAAATTAACCATATGAAAAGTAACTTTGTTTGCATTAACATCAATTAACTTAAATAATGAAAATACAGTTCATCTATAATATAATATAATACTTATTTAGCCATACTTTTTCATAACAAAGTATTCTTCATTTCTTAAGTAGCTTGGTTCCTCAAATACTTTTACAATTTCAAGTACACAAATGATACATTCTCTAAATTCATTGCAAACATCTGCATAATGTAAAAGCAAATATTATATCATGTATTATAATTGTTTTGTTGAATAGATAAATTTTCGAGGATGATAGAACAACAGCTGATGGTGCACATAGACATAATTAACCTGAAATACAAACCTAGATACTAGCGCAGAATCAAGGCAATTAGGATGCTATTGATGGCGTCTTTCACCGTTTGTTATTTTAATCTCTTCGATAGTATCAAATTTTTATCACTAGATTGTACACTCTAGAATTTAAGAACAAAGACAAAATAAAAAATAAAGCAATTCTCGCTAAGATAATAAAACGGCAGGGGTCAATAAAAATTTTAAACAGCCGTAAGAATTACAATAGTTGTGCTTAGCAATACTGTATTTTCTTACGCAAGACCTACATCTTGAATTTGGCAATGTAATGAGAGAGAAAGATAGTGTTCCATCAGTCTCGTTTTTCCGTTCCGTTTTAGTCCGTTGCTTATTTTTAATTGAGAGGGAGAAACGTGTGTGTTCGTTTTCATTCTTCTTTTTCAATCTATGGCATATCATGTCCATTTTAATAAATTAACAATTTAAAACTGGTTTTTTAAAAAAATAAAAAATTTTCTTTCTGTACCAAATAAAATTAAATATACTTATTGAAAGTTATTATTTAAGTTTGATAAGAAGTTGTTTGGATTTAAGCAATACATTTTTGAGGCATTTTAATTTTGTTAATTATATTGTACTAAATTTTTTTTAATTTTTGTTAATAAGTTATTTTGTAATCATAATAATACTTCTTGAATAGATTTTTTAATAAGTTAAGATAATGATTAAGAAAGTCTATAAGTTTGACGTAGTCATTTAAAAATTTTACTGAGTCAAGAGCAGTTTATTTATCAGTATTGAAATTTGCAAAAATATTTGTTAAATATCGTGGTATCCATATTCTTAAACAGTTTAAAAATTTTTTGATGAAAAAAAATTTTTTTCATTACTTTTTTATGTATTTTGATTGCATATAAGCGGAAATATTTTTAAATTTATTGTGCGCACAATGAGAACAGTTTAAACATTAAATGTCACAGGTGTGGTATGTCACAAATTTGGAAAAACATAAATATTTATTATTTTTGCTATGTTAATCATATGGGATTTTTTTTCGTGCGAAAATTATGCTATATGTACTTAACCTTATCCTTATATTAAATACAATAGGAAAAACATCGTGCTAGTTAAAAATTCGTAAAAAATTTTTTTGAACAAACTTAGGCCGCAAATCTAACAGTTATTTAAGAATAACCTATATATTTTAATTACTTTAATAATAATTAATATTAATTTCATTATTTAAGAGGTTATATCTATCTTGTTGTTTTAAAACAATGTTTTGAAAATTATTTTTAATTTATTTTAAAGGACATTTATGATAAGAAAAAAGATAAGAAAAAATTAAGGTGAATATAACCCCTTTAATGGTAAGATTGTAACTTATTATATTAATAGTTAATTAAAATTTTTATTTTTTTAAATAGGTGTGATTCTTCAATTTGAATATTCGAATAAAAACTAAAATAATAGAATGGAAGAATCTTTTATTAAAGAAGTAGTAGAAATCGAAAGTTTCGATGCAGATATTAAAATTGACATAAATGAAAATTATGTAAGTTATATATAATTTATAAAATGTATTAAGAATTAATATTAATTTGTATAAATTTTAAATTTTATTTATTTATTTATTGATTATTCTGACTTAATTATAATACATTTCATGTTTATAACTAAGATTACATATTAATATAATCCAGCAGAGAAAAATGATGATTTTTCTGTGCGTTGGTTCGGAAATAGTAATATTAAACTTAAATCTAAAACAAAACTAATATAATTACGTGTTTAAATTTATTTATATTTTTTCAAAGATCATTATGAAAAATATTTAAAAAATATGAATTATTATATATATAAATTATTTAAAATATATAAAAAATTATACTTTTTTAAATAATTTATTGACGTTAAACTTTATTTCTTATTTAGTTATTTTCAATTTATTTTTAATTCACTTTAATTAGTAAAATAAATAATTAAATAATTAAAAAAAAAATTTTAAATAAATATTAAATATTTGATTAAATATATAATTATGTAACAATTTTAATATATTTTGAAATAATAAATATTTATAATTTTATAATTTTATTTTATGCGACCTTAATAACAAACAATGGGAATTATTAATTAATAAAATTGAAAAAATTTATTTAAAATTAAATAAATATATATTAAATAAATATTATTAAATAAATAAAGTAATTAAATAAATATTTATTACAAAAATGGTAAAAAAATAACACATCTTATAAGGGAACAAGAAGACACCAGACCTATGGAAAGAACGAAGCTTTAGAAGAATAAGTTCTGCGTCTATTTAGTTAAGTAAAACAACAAGAAAAAGA
>JAPYYQ010003229.1:0-14014 GCA_030522585.1 Anagyrus pseudococci | reverse complement strand
TGATTATTCCAGGTGGTTTTTTCAAGCTGTTACATTGCTTGGAGTCATTATTTGAAAGTACCGATGATTGAGATAGAAACAACAATACCCTACGATTCTTTGAATACTCATCGAGGAAATCCGTATAATTATGTAACAGATGCATCTATTTTATCCGGGACGATGTTTCCAACGACATTTTTAGAGCGTTTGAAAAATTACTATATATCAATAACGTCAGAACTTGCGTTGAAATGGTACTCTCGGGAACAAGATGAGTTTGTCAAAAATTATTTCGGCACAGGCTATCCAAGTGTTTGGGACATGCATAAGGATTTGGCGCTGGTTTTTATTAACTACCAGCATGCTATTCATGGACCACGAGCTTTTGTTCCATCGATCGTTCCTATTGGTGGAATGCACGTCGAAGACACGAATGTAACTATACAAAAGGTACGTGATTATTCATTTTTTTAGCAGATTACAATTGTTAAAAAAACAATAAGTAGGCTTCGTCCGCTTTAGTCTGTTTTTCCCAATTTTCCCACATCTATTAATGTTAACGTTTTATTGCTATTTAACTGGCTAGGTTATATTTAATATACACAATAGGAGTCTCACACTCCTTCAATTACGTTTGTCAGGATCACCTCAATAAACGCAACTACTTTTGTATTTAAAGAACTTCATTTAAATGAATAAAATACACAGAAATCGAGCTTTTCGTTTCACAGGAGCCTTTCTAGATAGCGTTCTGCACTGTTCCGCTGCGCTGTGCTGTTCCGTTGTGCTGAGATTTCCCATTTAAATTGTACATAGAACAACAGCACAGAGGAACAGCACAGAACAGCGGAACAGCGCAGAGTAGAGTAACAGAAAGCTATGCAGAAAAGCTCCCGAGTTCGAGAAAATCTGGTTTCAACTCGCTTAACATCGTCCGACGAACATTCAAAAATGAAACTCTTAGAATATTAAATTCAATATACGTAAACTAATGTTTGTTTAATTTTAAAATTACTGCCCCAATCAGTCACTTTGTCAAGTTTAACCATGATTAATGACAAATAAAAGACTTTAATCATATAGTAATAAATGTTCTAAAAGAAGATCTCTGAGTTTTCACTTCTGTCATTTTTTTATTCTAAGTTCAAAGTATTTATAAAGAAAGACGTGTTACTTTATATTAAATTTGTGTTTTAGGATTTGCAAACCGAGTCTTTGTACAAAGCTTTTGAAAGCATAGCACCGGTCCGTGTGCTATGGAAGGTCGTCAGTCCTGGTGATTTACTTCCAAACCTTCCTAAAAATGTCAAAACTCAAAAGTGGCTACCTCAACCGCAAATTTTAAGTAAGAAGCTTAGCAGATATAGCGTACTGTAATTGAATATAGATTATAATGAAGCTAGGTTTAAACAATATGCGTAATTAATTTTTAGAACATAAAAACATTAAAGCATTCGTAACACATGGAGGACTCAATAGTATGTATGAAACAATTTACCATGGCACGCCTACCATTTGCGTTCCACTCTTTGGTGACCAGTTTACTACAGCGGATTTGTAAGATGGGAATAAAAATCTTATTTAGTGAATTAAGCACACCAGCATTCGCCAGAGCTTTAAACCAAATCATAGAAAATCCTCGATACAAGTAATTATAATGATTGTCCAAACAAGACAGTTCATACTGCTAGAATATTACTAAATTTTATTCAATTGATAAATTTTTTTTTCAGGCAAAATGCCATTAAGTTAAGCAACAATTTAAAAGATCTACCAATGAGTCCAGTGGATACTGCAATTTTTTGGGTCGAATACGTCGCTCGTCATGGAAAACATGCTCTCAGATCACCAATTGTGGATAGACCTTGGTGGCAGTTTTATCTTTTGGATATATACGGCTTCATTGCTATAGTTACAACTTTAATTTTATTTATTACTTCGAAATTAATAATAGCAGTTTTACATTTGGTTTCAATTATATTTAGTTATCCATTATCGAAAAAAATTAAAAAGAACTAGAATAATCTTTGTTTATTATATCTAATAGAATGTAGTTGAGAATAAGCAGTACTTTAATTGTATTATGTTATTATTATAATAAATAAAAAATATCTTATTTAAAAGACTTAATATTCCATAAATAATATAAATCTTGGTTCTAAGTTTCACAGTTATACAAAAATTTATAATACGATTGACAAAAAAATTACTTCATTTACAATATTGCTTAAAATAATCAGACCTATATAAAGATACATTTCGATATCCCTAAATATTATATTTATGTAATCGAAAAAACATTATTCTAAGAAGTTATCTCCGAAAATGTTTTTATCACCTTAACAAGGTTTCCTCTAAGAGGAAGCAATAATGCTATATCCAACATTACACACTGCTTATCTACTTTCTGGTGTATCTTATCTGAAATACATTTAATTCTATAATTTTATAATTTTGTGCAGATACATTGTGATTAATCATATCATTTCGATATTTTCTCAACTTGTTTCCTTGTATATGTTGTATATAAGTTCACTTGCAAAATAACAAATGAACACATCACTGTAGGCGGAAGTTATTCGAACTCCAAGCTTTGCAAAATCAGCCATGCTCAACTTTCCAAAGTATATAACTATTAGTTGGAGGCTTTTGCTAATCCTAATCGTCTGTCATCAACAATGCACTGGATTACGGATCCTTGGTTTATTTCCCTTTCAAGGGTAAGTAAAACGTTGTACACCGTTAATTTTAGTTTTATGCAATCACGGAAACTAATTTTTTTTGTTTCCAGTAAGAGTCATTTTATCATGTCCGAGAGGTTAATGATAAGTCTTGCCGAGAAAGGTCACCACGTAGACGTCTACAGTCATTTCCCTCGTAAAAATCCACCACCAAACTACAAGGATTTCAGCTTAGCTGGTATTCTGCCTGATCTTATGAATAATCTCACCTATGATTACATGATGTATATATCAAAAGAACAGATGGGATCAATGAAAACGATCCTAGATTTAGCAGGAAAGCCTATTTGCAAACTTATGAGCTTGCCAGTTTTCCAAGAACTTCTCCACAATCCTCCTAAAGATCCACCCTACGACATCATCGTTGGTGAGGTACGTGAGATAAAGATGAAAAAAAAATCTTGATAAAATTAGCATTTCTATGATTTACTAAGTGCTAATTATGTTGCAGGCGTGCTTGTCTCTATGTTATCTAGCGTGGGGTCGTTATCTCAATGTACCGATGATAGACATCTCAAGTAATATATTGTATGATTGGTCATACAAGTCTCGCGGTGACCCATTGACTCCAGCTGTACTACCCATCCTCGAGCATTACTACAAGTCACCGGATACACTTCTTAATCGGGTACAGAATGTACTCTTGTACAACGTTATAGACATGCTTTTCTGGTATCACGTGAGAGAGCAAGATCAATTAGTCAATGAATATTTTGGACCTGGATATCCAAATGTGTATGAAATGCAAAAAGACATAGCGCTCATGTTCGTCAACTATCATCCATCTCTGCACGGTGTTAGGCCGTCTTCTCCCTCGGTTATCTCCATCTCTGGCATACACATCAGCGACAAGAACGAAACGATAAGCCAGGTTTGATCTTTACTTAAGCTTAGTCTTTTGTCGAGTGCTGGATTCTTATAATTGAGTTAATCAAATTTTTTTTACCAGGATCTGGAGAAGTGGCTCAACGCCAGCGCAGATGGCTTCGTTTACTTTTCTTTTGGGTCGATGATGAGAATCGAAACTTTGCCAGTTAACATTCTCAAGGCCTTTTACAAAGCTTTTGAGAAGATAGCACCAACGCGAGTGCTTTGGAAAGTTGTCAACCCAAAAGATTTGCCTCCTAATCTTCCCAAAAACGTTATGTTGCAAAATTGGTTACCGCAACAAAAAATTCTAAGTCAGATAATCTACCATCATACTTCAGTTGTTTTAATTCAATTATTGAGTACACACTATGTAAATAATAATCGTTTTTAGAACACAAGAATATCAAAGCGTTTGTAACTCATGGTGGACTCATGGGTACACTTGAATCAATCTATTTTGGAGTACCCATGCTAGGGGTTCCTCTGTTTGCCGAGCAGTTCGCCAATGTCAATATGTACGCTAAAAAGAAAATTGCCGTGAGAGTAGACTTGGATAACGTAGAATCAGATTTCGAGCGTGGCCTCGTTGAGGTTTTGAAAAATCCAGATTACAAGTAAGCAATCTCAATTCGTTCAAACAAACCTTTCACACTTTTCCTGAAAAAAAAAAAATGATTATTCTGGATACAGTTAATCTAAAAAGAGACTATTGAAACGATTTTTGAACAAAGCCATAAGTAATCTTATTTTTGTTTTCAGAAAAAGCGCGGCAATTGTCAGTGCGAAATACAAAGATTCGCTGACAAGCCCACTAGATACAGCAATCTACTGGGTGGAATACGTAGCTCGTCACGGCAAAGATGCGCTGCGATCGCCAATTGTCGACATGCCCTGGTGGCAGACCTCTCTTCTCGACGTCTACGCCTTTCTTTCGGCTCTCCTCGTCCTAAGTCTTTACGCAAGCGTCAAACTGATAAGGCTGATTGCGCGTTTCTTCCTGGCGCGCAAGCACGTGTCTCTCAAAGTCAAGAAAAACTAAAAAAGCCTCGCGAGTTACTCGGAAGCGCATTCGATTAGATTCGCCTTGAAGAACGTGCGCTCACTGTCAAAGCCCGATTATATCCTCCGTGCTTACCTGCCAGATTTGGCAAATTATGAGAACGATAAAGCTATATCTCGTATGGGGGTCGCGCGGATGCTCCGCTACCTTTTCAGGCAGTTTGCACGATCGGCCGTCGAGAATACTATAGGTTTCTACTTCAGTTTGACGTTAATTTTTTTTTAATCGAGTGTACGTAATTTTCGCGTGTCAGGTTGTTATTTGGCCTTATCGTTATGTTATAATAAAAGCCAAAAACTTTTCGGCGTTATTGCATGGACTTCTGTTTTACTTGAGAAGCTTCAAGTTTTTATAATATTGTTAACGACTTTACCAGGCTGTCAAGCTTTTTTTTTGTGTTAGTCGTTCTTTTTTTTATTGTAATCTGCTAACTGTCCGCGTGTTTTGTAATAACAAATTTTTATTTAAAAAATAAAGAACTTTTTTTATAATAAAGACTTTAAACACTCATTATATTTTAAGGAGTTTAAACTACCTTCAAATACATAAAGTACAAGTGTCTTCTGAACCTACTGAAATCCCGATCAAATGTCCCGAGGCCGTCTGCCGATTGTGCTGGGATGGCTTCTGCTACTGCTCCTCGCATCTTACCCACGCATGAGTCTGCCTCAGGAGCAGTCAGCCGGAGTGTTTCAGAACCTCATAGCCGTCATGTCAAACTTTTACAATTTCATGAGCGGAGGCCTCAATTTCCTGACGGAGGATGCGCGCATAGGCGAGCTGCCGCACCTCGACGGCGGTAGCATCGAAGACAAGAGCGAATTCGACTTCGTGGTGGTCGGGGCGGGTAGCGCTGGAGCCGTCGTCGCCGCACGACTGAGGTAAGTCTGCTCGCCAAGTCGGCTGTTCGTTTGCATTAATCGACCATGCTTCTACTTGCCCAGCGAGGTGAAGAGCGTGAAGGTGCTGCTGCTGGAGGCCGGCCCGGAGGAGCTGGCGATCAACGGGATCCCCCTGCTGGCGCTCTACCAGCAGCTCGAGGGCGAGCGGATCAGCTGGGCCTACCGGATGAAGCGCTCGTCGGCGTACTGCCGGGGCATGCGGGACGGCCGCTGCCGGCTGCCCCGCGGCAAGATCATGGGGGGCTCGAGCACCCTGAACCTCATGATAGCGACGCGGGCGAACCGCCGGCAGTTCGACCAATGGGCCCGACGGGGCTGCGAGGGCTGGGCCTGGGAGCAGGTGCTCCCCCTCTTCCGGCGCATGGAGAACTTCGAGCCGATCGGCCTCGACGGCCTCGAGCCCGAGTACCACGGCCGGGGCGGGCCCCTGAACATCGCCTACCCCCCGTACCACACGCGCGCGGCCAAAGCCTTCCTCGAGGCGGCGCGGGAGCTCGGCTACCGGCAGGTCGACTACAACGGCCGGGAGCAGCTCGGCTTCTCCTTCCTCTACGGCACCGTGAAGAACGGCTCGCGGCAGAGCAGCAGCCGGGCCTACCTCCTGCCGGCGCGCAAGCGGCCCAACCTCCGGCTCATGACCGACAGCCACGTCGAGAAGATCCTCATAAGCCCGAGGAGCAAGCGGGCCTTTGGGGTCTCGTTCAGCCGGCAGGGCGAGCGCCTACGGGCCATAGCGAAGAAGGAGGTGATCCTCTGCGCCGGGGCCATCAACTCGCCCCAGCTGCTGATGCTCTCGGGGATCGGGCCGCGCGCGCACCTGCGCCGGCTTCGGATCCCGGTGCTGCGGGACGCCCCGGTCGGCAACAACCTCGGCGACCACGTCAGCTACTGGGGCCTGAACTTCCAGGTGAACGAGTCGGTGACCCTCGTCGCCTCGGAGCTCTTCCAGCCGACGAATCCGGCGATCCCGAACTACCTGACCAACCGGCAGGGCCCGCTGACGATGCTGGGCGGGGCCGAGGCCGCGGGCTTCATCGACCTCGGGGACAAGCTAGCCCGGCGCGGCCTGCCCAACATGGAGCTCCTGTTCGCCGGGGCGGCGATGGCCTCGGACCCCCTCATACCCCGCGTCCTCGACCTCGACCGCAAGCACTACGAGGCGACGTTCGCCAGCCTGGTCAAGCGGCAGGCCTTCATGATCCTCCCGACCCTGCTCACCCCCAAGAGCAGGGGCCGCGTGCGCCTGCAGCCGACCGAGCCGCTCGGCCCGCCGGTCATAGTGCCCAACTACTTTAGCGAGCCGGACGACATGCGGCTCATGGTCCTCGGGATACGCGAGGCCCTGCGGCTCGTGAAGAAGACGAACGCGATGAAGCGCTACGACGCCAGGCTGCCCGACAATCCGATAATCGGCTGCGAGACGGAGAAGCGCAACTCCGACGGCTACTGGGAGTGCGCCGTGAGGACGTTCGCGGACACGCTCTACCATCCGTCGGGCACCTGCAAAATGGGCCCCGCAAGCGATCCCACGGCCGTCGTCGATCCAAGGCTCAAAGTGAGTACGCTTGGCCAATAACTTTGGCGTGAGTTCGATCAGACGATAACTGCTCGCTTGTTTTTCAGGTGTTCAACGTCACCGGGCTCAGAGTTGCCGACGCGTCGATCCTTCCGGAGCCCATAACTGGACACCCAAACGTCGTGGTGATGATGGTTGGCGAGAAGCTCGCCGAGATGGTCAAGGAGGACTGGGATCTAGTCTGAACGACCTGCAGTGATTCGCTTTTGCACATGTACATATAAGAATGCCGGGGAGGACATATACGAGAGTAAACAATGGAGAGTATCCCGCGACGATCGAAATAAAATATGCGCAAGACTTTATCGCTCGCGAGGAGGCAAAAAGCGCCGCGATATGGCCGTACATGCATACATGCACTCGCCGATATCTGCGGCTTTTTCGGCGAACAAACGCCCGGCCCCCTCGGGAGTGTTTACGAAATATTTGGCAAATAACGCGGAGATGAAACGACGGAATGAGCACGAAGCGAGCGCGCGATTCTCAAAACATAGCCGGAAAAGACGAAAAACTGGAGGCGGGCGGAAAGCCGCAAAAAATGCCAGTGGATTTGTATAAAAGACGCACGCTCGACGGCGCCGGGACGATCATTGTTTGTTATATTTCCAGGAGTTTCCGAGAAGGATTTCAGTTGCGAGGCTTCGGTGTTAGTGAACGCATCGTCCAGGATCAAGTAGTGATTTTTTTTTATTTTATTTGTTTTTTACTCTTTGTTGTTGAACGAATTTCGGGTTTATAGTTGCTATTGCGATTTGCTTTTGTTAAATATAGTGATTGTAGCGCACATAACAGCCTGTTTGTAAATTGGGTTATTCAAATTGCGGGTATGACTGGTTTGCTGACGAAACGAATGGTTTTTTAGATAGTTTTAATACATAGCGGCAAAGTAAGAATCTCTTTCTTTAATTTGTAATTTGATTACATATATAGATTGATAAAAAGAAAATATTTAATTGATATCTTTGTGGTTTGTATTTTCAATAAATTTGTATATAACTAAGCAATACAATAAATATTATAATTATAATCAAATTTAGAGATAATTGCAATTTTGACCAAATCAACAAAACCAACAATAGAAACAAAAAAAAACAAGTTATTCCACCAGTCAAATTCCTAGGCAGCCAATGTCCATAAAGTCTCTTACAATGGAATCCCAACACCCTACAACGGCCGGGGCTTTCCTGCTCATCCTCTGCCTGACCATCCTCACGCCAGCGAGCCAAGGCCAATCGATGCTGGACATCTTCCGCAACCGTAACCGCGCAACAGTGAACGTCGTCAGCGATCCCTACGGCGACCTTTACGACTTCATAGTGATAGGCGCAGGATCGGGTGGCTCGGTGGTGGCACACCGGCTCAGCGAGAACCGCAACTGGCGAGTCCTACTGCTGGAGGCCGGCGGTCCCGAGTCGGTGCTCAACCAAGTCCCGGCGCTGGTGAATCTGTTCCAGCCGAACGAGCACAACAGCTGGGATTACGTGACGGAGCCGCAGGAGCACGCCTGCCACGGCATGAGGGACTGGCGGTGCCGCTGGCCCAGCGGCAAGTCCCTCGGCGGCTCCAGCAGCATCGGCTACATGATACACTCGCGCGGCAATCGGCTCGACTTTGACAACTGGGAGGCGCTCGGCAACACCGGCTGGTCCTACAAGGATGTCCTGCCCTACTTTAAGAAGAGCGAACGCTTCAGGGCACCTGGTAAGTTGATTATCAGAGATCGGCAATTGTATGATCCAATTTATCATCCTGGTGCTGTTTACGCAGGAGCGGTCAACACGACGTACCACGGGGTGAACGGCAAGGTGAGCGTGGAGTACGTCGCTCGCCACACGAACCTGTCGAGCTCGTTCTTGACGGCCGGCCGGGAGATCGGCTTCAAGATCGTCGACTACAACGGGCCCGACCAGCTGGGCTTCTCGTTCATCCAGGTGAACCAGGAGCACGGGAAGCGCTGCAGCGCGGCGAGCGCCTACCTGACCGCCCCCCGGCCGAACCTGCACATCATCACCGGGGCCCACGTGACGAAGATCCTGATCCGCAACCGGCAGGCCTACGGGGCGAAGTACATACGCAACGGGCGGAAGCGGACGGTGCGGGCGAGCAAGGAGGTCATCCTCTCGGCCGGCACCGTCAACTCCGCCCAGCTGCTGATGCTCTCGGGCGTGGGGCCGCGCGAGCACCTCGAGGCGTTCGGGATCAAGCCGGTGCACAACGCCCGGGTCGGCGAGAACCTCCGGGAGCACGCGGCGTTCATCGGGCTGACCTTCATGACGAACCAGAGCGCGAGCCTGCTGCCCGGCCGGCGCAACGGCGTCGACATGGTCCTGAGCTACCTGCTCCAGGGGGACAGCCTCATGAGCTCGCCCGGGGGCGTCGAGGCCCTGGCGTTCGTCCGGAGCCACCGGGCCCCCGACCGCCGGCCCGACGTCGAGCTCCTCTTCGTCGCGGCCCACCTCCACGCCGACCGGGGGCTCAGCCTCAAGGCGAGCATCGGCCTCAGCGACGCCCTCTACAACGCGGTCTACCGGCCGATCGAGAACCGGGACGCCTGGTCGATCTGGCCGGTCGTCCAGAGCCCCCTCAGCGTCGGCTCGGTCCGGCTCCGCTCGAGCAGCCCCCTCGACCCCCCCGTCATCCAGCCGAACCTCCTCGCCGAGGAGCGGGACGTCGAGCTCGTGCTCGAGGGCCTCAAGTACGCGATCGAGCTCGCGGAGATGGAGCAGCTCGCGGCCTACGGCAGCGAGCTCCACGACGCCCCGATACCCGGCTGCGACGAGATCGAGTTCGCCAGCGACGACTACTGGCGCTGCGCCATTCGCTACCTCAGCGTCGGGCTCAACCACGCGGTCGGCACCTGCAAAATGGGCCCGGCCAGCGACGACACCGCGGTCGTCGACCCCAAGCTCAGGGTCTACGGGATCATGGGCCTGAGGGTCGTCGATGCCTCGATCATGCCGACCCTCCCGACTGGCCACCCCAATGGCGTCGTTTATATGATCGGTGAAAAGGCTGCGGACATGATTAAGCAGACGTGGAAGGACGACGATAGCGATGACGAGGATAATTGATTGTCACGCTCATTTTTTCCCTTGTTACGTCTGTCGCGTGGAAGTTGCATAATTTAATGAAGTTTAACTGAAAATTTATAACTATATATATATCAAATTGATAACCAAATTTATAATCTACATTTTTTTCTTCTTTGAAGATGAATAATGTATATTAAATTTTACTAATTAAGAATGTTAAGCAAAATCAAAGTCTGCAAATGCCATCTATTAATAATTTATTGACTTGAGATAATTATTTTGTTTCATTACTTTTTTACAAGTAAAATTTCACCTATTAAGACAGATCAAATCTGGTTAAGTGTATACATGAATCAGTAAACAATTTGAAATTGTGTTTTATGTAATATTGTTGATAATTTAAGATCAAGGCCACGAGTGATGCTTCATAGTTTTAACATGTAAATTGCGTCTGTTTGAGAGCTAGTTTTAAAAAAGTTTTAAGACAAATATTTGAAATGCAAGCGAGCATATGAATTAATTAGATAAGAAATCATTTTTAACATCTCAATACTTTTCATAATTTATATTTTCATTCAAAATTTGATGTGAACTTTTAAGATAAACTATGATTTTGACAATTTTAAATAATTAATAATTTTTTTCAATTAAATTCCTTATGTTATTGTAGGTAGTACTTAATTCTTATACTTTGTTTACTAAATGCATAAGTACCACAGTAACATGAATAACATTTTTGATAAGTTTTGCTTTTTGGTATCAAATAACATTAAAATTTTTAAACTTGATTTATGTAAAAATATTACTTTAAGATAAAATTGTCTTTACCACTTATTTATTTATGAATGCTTAGTCATAAATATCATACTTATTTATTTTAAATGTATTTCAAATTAAATCTTGGAATAAATATTTATAAAGGAATACACTGTCAAAAAAAATCAATACAAATTAAAAATACAAATAATATTTATATTTCAAATATACTGAAACAAAATTATTTTATCTTTACATTACTTTTGCTTATAAGAAATCATTTTAAATTCACAAATCATTAACTATTTGGATGGAGCAAAAAATAATACAACAGATATAAATTTCTTAATAAATCCATTGATTTATTTGTAATCAATACACTTTACTTAATCCTCTTCAATACAATTAATTCTGTTCAGTCACTGGATCAATTGTCTCTCCACCTCGAATCTGGCCCCATCCGATAAGACGCCAATGTTTTTCTACTCTCCTAGACAAAGCAATCTTTTCATCAATTTCTGTACAAACAGGATTGGTAAGACTAATCTTTGCAAGATCAGCCTTTGTGGCTAACACTCGTCCTCCAGTACTGAGTGAACCAATATTAACTAACAAGACTTCATTCTTAGACAGTTTTGGTACCTTGGCACCTTTCTTGTCACCTTCCGTTCTTACACCCAACAGACGCTTGAGAAGATAATAAGATATCTCAAGCTCGATAAAGATTTTAGGGAGAGCACCTACTGCACCAAGAATTTGTCCAACCAATCTGTCGGCACGGCACAGTGTTGGCTCTATTTTGGTACCAACTCCTATTAGTCCACCAGGTACAGCAAACTGTAACTCATTTTGCTCGGCGAAAAGAGAGACTATCCTAGAGTAAATAGGTTTGCAAGTAAGCTTGCCTTCACTGTCCTTAGAAACAAGCCCAGGGCGCACCTCAATCTCCATGCCAATTTTGAGTACACCCTTGAGTATACTACCACCAGCAACTCCACCTTTAAGATCATCAACCTCGCATCCAGGTTTGTTTACATCAAAAGATCTGATAACGATAAGCCGAGGCTCAGATGTGAAGTCACGCATTGGAACTGGAATCTTCTTGGTAATATATTCACATAGAACCTCAATGTTATACTTGAGTTGTGCAGATATCGGTATAACAGGAGCACCTTCAGCAACCGTACCTTGGACAAATTTGAGGATCTGATCATACTGCTCCTTGGCTTGGCCTTCTTTCACCAAATCAATCTTATTCTGAAGGATGACGATATGCTTGAGCTTCATGATCTCGATGGCAGCAAGATGCTCCGACGTCTGAGGCTGGGGGCATGATTCATTACCAGCAATGAGAAGTAAAGCTGCGTCCATAACCGCAGCACCGTTAAGCATCGTAGCCATGAGAATGTCGTGGCCGGGGCAATCGACGAACGACACATGCCTAACAAGCTGGAAGCGTCCGGAGCAGGCGGGCCTGAGGCACGGGAAGGAATCGTCCTTACTCGAGCCGCCGCTTATGTAGCAGGCAGGCCGTGGACATCTCTCGTTGTCGCACTTGTAGATCTTGGCGTTGGCATATCCAAGCTTGATGGTAATATTACGCTCGAGCTCGTTCTTGAAACGTACAGTTTGCACGCCGGAAATGGCCTTGACGATCGTCGACTTGCCGTGGGCCACATGGCCGATGGTGCCGATATTGATGGTCGCTTGCCGACTAATTACCTCCTTCGAGAGAGCCGTAAGTTTTGTCACGTCAAGCTTATCGAGGTCCTGCTTTTGCAGGTTAGGCTGGCCGCCCGTCGGCGCCGTCGTGTTCGTATTCTCCTCGACGACCATAACTCTGATTGTTCACCGATTTTGCAGCACAATTAACTCTTCTTGATATTCCTCGAACGACTTGCCTTTTCCGCTCTACCGCGTCGGACCTGCTGACGAGCTGTGCACTCCGTGCATCTAGGGGCGGCCAAAAGGTGTTTTCTAACCTTCACGCTCCTCTCGTTTGCGGAAATTTCTCGCTAATCCCACTAGCTAGCGTATTGCGTCATGTTGTCAGCCTGTCAGCCTGCGAACGGCGTGGACAAGCTGCTTCACTGCTGTATATAGCGACTGCACCAATTACAAGCTGTTTAGACCTCGGCGACCTGTTTAAGCCTCGCGATTGGCCCATACTGGAACCTTGGCCGTGACGTAACCGCGCGATATTTGAAATTATTCTATAAGGTAAACGGCCCAGTAGTGAAATGATGTCCCGATAGTGAAATGCTCTAAATATTCAACAATAAATAAGTTTTCCCAGAGTAAAAAAAAATTGTATTATATCCAGGGATGGGAAAAGGACTCGACGTTTATTAGACTTACTGTATCAGACGTCTAATAAGTCTAATAGGTATAAAATTCATACAAATGTACTATCGTGGTAATTTAATGAAAATTGATAACAATTTAGAATTAGAATAAAATAATATTACAGTATTATATCATTATACGTTGGTTTAATTGTTTTATTTTATAGCTTTTAAGACTATTTTAATTTTATTTTTGAAGCAGCATTTTGTAACCTGTGAGTGAGTATTATTAAAAATCTTTCATCTGATTGTAAACAAAATCGGAATGTTATCTGTTTATTTTCAATAATGATTTTTTCTTGCAAAGTAATTTTGCAAGAGGATTTACAAAAATATATAATTGTGGAAAATAAACGAACCAGTGTTAGTTTTATAAGAACAATATTCATAAACAGATAACACATCCAATACAAAGTTATTAGGCAATGCTTAAGAAATTATAGTATTTTTTAATAAAAATAATGCTGCATGATAATTTTCATATTGTTGGAATTGTTTTAGCATCTTACATTTTTTTTATCATAATAATAAATCAACCTTCTTCTAAAGACATCAATAAATATGGGAAAAGGATTACATAAGGAATGGTCTGGATTTACTCCTGAAAGAAATGCAGAAGGACGTATTGTAGCAGCTATTTGTAATTCTTGCAATCGCAGATTAGCAAAACACAGTGCTGATGGTTGCAAAACACACAGGTTAGTTTATTTATTTCATTAAGACTTATAACATTTAAGAATTTAGATATTT
>JAPYYQ010003228.1:0-12478 GCA_030522585.1 Anagyrus pseudococci | reverse complement strand
GTGAAAGCCCTTCAGGCCTGTTTGAAATCTCGCGCGCTACCCAAGCCTCTCTGACTTAAATTATATATATGTTTGTATGCTCTGTTCCTGACGTAACACAAGCACAACCACATCAAAAGGTTCGCTGTCTGAATTGCGCGGTTAAACCCTGCGCGGCCGCCGTTCTAGGCCAAGATATAACGCCCTTCACCCTCGTGCGGTAAGGTCGTCGCACGGAGACACGGTTAGGTTTAGCCGTGTCTTCTCAACAATAAGCCCCGTCACAATATATAAAAATATAGCATTTTAAGTAGAAAATAATAGCTTAAGTAAAATTAATAACATATTGACAAATAATATTTACGTGGTTGAATTAACCCTTCTTTTCATTACGACTTTTATGATAGAAATTACTTAATTTAACCAAAAGCTACATTAAAATCACAGGTGTAAAAATCTAAAGAGTATATAATAAAAAATTGTACTTATATCGGTGATTATCACGAAAAAGTACTTTTTCGGGCATTTTTTTTGAAAACTTATGAAAAAAATCATTTTTAAAAGAATTGTATATATTTTATCCCAACCAAATTTTTATTGCTTGAGTTGAACCAATTAGTTTCTTATGTATTTGGGAACATAATTTTTCCACAAATTAGCAAATTCAGTAGCTGTAACAAACACTTTTTTAATAATTTTTTTTTGCCTTGCTTAATGACAATGACAAGCGTGACGACACATGACACCAGCATTATTTTAAGTTTTACTTACAACAGAATTATAAAATAAGTTTTTACTGCAGGCAGTAGTTTTGATTCACTTGAATACTATTTCGTATATAAAGAATTTTTATTAAAAATTTTTAAGCCAAGTTTTAGTGTGTGACGACAATGACGCACTACCAAAGTCAATTGAGTAAAAATTAATACTATTTGTACCAGTTAACGAATCAAACAAAATTTAATCGTTCGACAGAAAAGCTGCTAATATATTAGACTTAAAAGCTGTATAGTTGCAAGTGACCAAAGAATAAACATTACCAACGTAAAATGCTAAATTTTGCCATCGTTTAATTGTCAAAGTTTTTTTAAGGCACAGTTTAACTTTATTCTTTTTATTAGAAAATTTTTTTTTACTGTAACATTTCAAGTCATCAAAAGTAAATGTATTTTAGAGTCAAATTGTGCTGTCAAATATTTTTATCTAAGTGCAATTAATTTTTTAATGAATATTGTAAGTACAATTTGTAGTTATGGACGCGTGACGACAATGACTTTTAAGGGCTTTTAACAGCTCGGAATCGATACGTTAAAAATTTTTATAATTAAAAATGTACAAAAAGTTGAAAATGTTGATAATAGAGATATTGTATTTATTTAAATTATAATTTACAATTTTTTTTAACCCAAAGGAAGGCTACACATCAAAAAGTACTTTTTCGTGATATATATTCATAATTACCCATATATTTAAACATGTCAACATTTTTTAGAAGATCCTAATTTCTATTCGAAGTCACACTCTAGTCATTTTAATTAAAAATTATTGTTCTTAAAAAAAATTGACTTACGGTAAATGCAGGAGCACAATTTAAGCGTCGAAAAGTTTTTATTTTTTTCTCCTTTATCATTTTTCTTCTGGCCTTTGAAGCTATATTCGGTTAAAACTTCATCTTCAATCAGAGATCCCATTATCTTTTGAATAAGATCGTTAGCCGAAACACCTCCGATACTCTTCATACGGGTAATCTTAAACAAATATTGTATTTTAGTACTCTTTGTCTATTATTTATAAATATTTACAAAAAAACCAAAACCATTTTGTGTATGTATAAACCCTGCTCAAAAGATTAACCCAGTTATCAGCTGTTTTATGATCTTACTCTTGTACAAGTTTCATTTATTTGGTGTAGGTGATATATTGAAGCTCCTTACCAAAATCAATGACTTTCGTGATATGAGTTTGCCGCGAAGAATAATTAATTTTGTAAAAAAATGATCGCCTCCATATATAAATATCTTATACTTAAAATTTTTGATCGATTTAAGGCTTTAATACAGATATAGATTTATTTTATTATAAGAAATTCCATAAAACACTATTCCATCGATAAGGCGTACTATTTAATTTTGTACTTAAATGTGGCTTCTCTTTTTTTGTAAACCTACTAGTTTTCGTAGTAGTTTTTTGAAAGCAATTTTGTTCGTAGATGGCGTCAATATAACAGCTGTTCAATCATGGGTTTTTTTAAGCAGGGACAGTGATAATGGAAAGAACGCTATCAAAATAATGACTTGATATATTATAGTAAGGAGTACAATTATTAACGTGATACATTTCTTGTGAATAATTAGATACGTATTTCTTTTTAATATTATTTTCATAATCAAGTTATTATTTTTAAAGCAAAGTCGTTCACCAAAACCTTATTTTATATCACACGTGCAGAAAGGTACAAATAACGTTAAAACACTCACGCTCTGCATGTGTTAATGAGAATGTAAGATTAGACATGATAAAAGTATCAAAAAGTATAGTTGTATATTAAGCAAGTGGTAGGACATGCTTTATATGTACGTAGATATATTTTTATTATATTATAGCTATAATTATGGATTATACATAATAAATTAAAAAAAAACGTTAATAGAAAATTGGAAGTTTTGTAGCTGTGGGATTTAAAGATTTAAAGTTTCGGTAGTATTATAAATTAAGTATACCTTGATAGAAATCATATTCTCATAATTAGTCAATAACATCTCAGAAAAAATGTTTTATTTTTCCAAAGCAATGAACAAGCTAGAAACTGACTTGTTTAATACATATGCTTAAAAATAGTTACACTAAGAAAAGTGTTATAATAAAAATTACTATTTTTTTAGGAAAGTGAGGATCTACTTCGATTGTGCTAATTTTTACTATACTTATATTAAAAATGACTATGTAACAGTAAAAATTAGCAGATTAGAAGTAGATCCTCACTTTCCTAAAAAAATAGTAATTTTTATTACAACACTTTTCTCAGTGTACCAAAGCAATAACTCGCTTAAAACTGGCTACTTTACTGGCCAAAAATCATATAAAACAGTTACATTTTTTGAAGCATTTTTAATACATTTTACCTGATAGAAAATAAAACAATTTAGTAACTAAATAATGTACAATTTACATAGATTTAATAATGGGCGTTTTTCTTCCATTTCTGAAAAGATTGTTCTCATCAAAATCCATCACTTTTCGTAATAAAAAATAAAAATAAATATAAAACATTATTAATCTCAAAAATTTTTCGACATTAAAAATGGATAAAGTAAAAAATAAAAATAACTCAATAAAATAGCTCAATAAACATGATTAAATTGATGAAAAATGAATAACATTACGAAGTAAAAGCTTCAAAACGAATGTTCAAAGTCTTACATTAGTCAATTGAAATTGTATCTTCAACGAATTAAATAAAAACCTTAAGTGGAAAAGTTATGTAAATTGCAAAGATTATGTAAAATCTATTAATTTTTAAAAATATCTACTTTTTAGAATCGTTCTTATCTCAAAATTAAGCATTTCAATTGTATCTATAAAATGGATAAATTTAATGAAAAAATCGTTTACTTAATGTACATAATTTAGTTATTTCATTTATCTAATTTCTACATATCTGTCTATTTTTGTAATTCATTTCTACCATGGTTTGTAGACAATAAATGGTCAGAAATGTTGGACTTGAAAAATTAATGGAACTATCGTTTACATCATATTTCTATTCCTTTTCTCTGTAGTACGTAATAATAGTGTATTGTCTCAGCTTGGTAAAAATGTATACTTTCAAGTAACGATAATTGATCAGATATTTGCATAGAATATTTGCGAGAATTTTTTATGAAATGTTTGCGAGAAGTTTACATGAAATTTTAAGATTATGTTCATTCTATAAAAAATGTTAGAAAACCGTTAAAATATATTACATTTATATAAGATAGACGGCCATTTCCAGTGGCCATATTATCGTTACGAATTTCTACCAAGGTATAAGCTTATAAAATAAGAAAAAAAAATAAACTTCTTACTTTAAAACGACATTATTTGTACGTACAAGCACACAAAATTTTTATTCATATAATAGTATTGCTTTTCTACTCTTTGTTTGTATGCCTTTTTTCTGCGACTTATCTTTAAATTAAATTTTCTTTAAAAATATCATTTTCAACTTTAGTTTTTATGAAGTATTAATGTTTAGCAGATCTAAGTACACCAGAAAAAAGGATTTTAGAACTCATTAGTACATACTTTTTTATTTTGTGAGCCTGCGTTATTATTATTAGGATACTTTTATAGTATTGTTTGTAAATTTACATTTAACGAAACAACACATTTCACGCATGTATTTGCAGTAACGCTCATACATGGAAATAGGACATTACTGTCGTAGGAAGAAAAAGTAAAGAATGTTTCAGATCGCAGGTATTTGGCACCCGAGGCAAAGCCGAGGGTGACTAACGTGCGATCTGAAGCATTTTTTAATTTTTCTAGAAGGCTGTATACTATTTTTTTGTATACCCTTGCTGAAGGTAGTACTTTTTGAAAAGTGGCCAGGGAGAAAAAGTACTACTTTATGCGGGGGCATGCAAAAAATTTTATTATGTAAAAATAAAGATATTAGTGAAAGGCATTTTCTCAAAGCAAAGAGCGTACAATATATACATTATATCAATGCTGCTAACGAAAAGAAACTCTTGCAAAAGTTGTGGCGAAGCTTAGTACATCAGAATTCTTGCGACGATGAAACGTACTGTTCGCACTTCTCCGAAAAATAGTAATACATTTTACAAGTTTGCGGTGAAGACGTTTGCAAGAAAAACTAGTATATTATACGGCTTTTTTTTCTCATACTTTTTACAAGTAAACATTTAAATATTATAAGTTTCACTTATCCTTACTTACAAAAATGAACACACGCGACTGAAGCCTTATTATTTGTGATGTGATTGGCTGATTCTGGTCACTACCATGATTAGGGTTGTAATTTTAAATTTAAAAAAAAATTTTAAAATAGAAAAGTAAGAAAATAGCGAGTAACTTAAAGAAAGAGAGAAAAAAAAGAAAGAGACAAAGAAAGAGACAGTGAGAAAGGAAGAGAAAAAAATAATGAAAGTGCGAGATATAGACCAAAAATAAAGAAAGAGAAAGAAGGGATAGTGTCGCGCGAATCGCGACCATTTGTGTCTAGTACTCTAACTAATAAACTAATAATTTAATTCGTTGCAAAAAAATATTAAGATAATAAATTTTTCAAATTTTTGTGATTGGCGCTCTGGAGTGATGTCCATTTTTAATAGTGTATAGTTGTCTAAGCAGAAGAGCGCGGAGCCAAACATTTTCGCCATGATTACTTATCAACAATTCGCAATTCGGTAATTAATTAAATCAAAATAAACCAGTGTTGCAATTGACTAATTTCATTTTGCGATCATTGAACCGGCAGCGTGATTCCCGTTTTCTTACTCAGTTAAGTAATTTTTCAGTTTTGCACGGTTCTTCATATGTTGAGCGTAGTTTCTCCCGCGTGTTTCGCAGCCCCCTCAATATCAAAGTAGCGGTGCTTCTCGATACCCTCGCTTAATACCTCCAAACGGAAATTGTAATTCACCATCATCTATATAAATAGCTAAAATACGTTTACGAAATGTACTAGTCTTCACCGCAAATTTGTTAAATATATATTAGTTTCCGTCGTCCACTAAAAATCTGCAACGTTTCGTTAGCAAACGTCAGAAAAGTAATGTCCTTTTTCTATTAATTATTCTCGTGCATTAATTAATTATACATAAGGGACTATACATATTTATAAAAAAATGCTCCAGCATAATGCAATTTAAGAAAATGATAGATGAATGTGTAATTAATACGTGGTTTAAATATTAAGTAAGGTTGCTGAATTATTTTTATGTAATTTCACGTAGATGGAAAACATGAATAGTTAAGCTTTGATCGTACAATGTGTATATTCCTTTGAAATATTTTTCATTAACTTAAAACTCATACCATTTATACAACAAACATAATAAACAAAGCAAGCATAGATAAAATTTTTAGTATAATAACATTGCATGAAACTTATGCTAGAAATGCAGTGCTAAATTATACTTCAATTTGTTGATAACCTACTTTGATTTACCTTTCCAAGTGTGGTATATTTGTGGTACATATAAACCTGTTAAATAATACTATATTTAATAAAATTTACTTTAAAAAAATTATAAAAGGGATCTTTTTTTCATTTCCGATTAATTATTTTACAAACCATACTTTAAATAAATATTTTTAAAATTATAACTTTGCTATAAACATTTTGCAATAGGAAATTTTTTGCTTTTCATTTAGTAAATCGAGTAATATTTAATCGCATTATAACAATCGTGTTTTAAAAATTTAGTTTACGTAAAAATGTATTAAATTATATATACTTCCGTTGTACCGTTGGATATAGGAAATAATTGTAAACAGTCCTAATTAATGTTCCGAATCATAATAGAGGGGAAGCGAAAAAATTTTATGGAAAAAAATATTTTTTACTTTTTTAATAAACTGTTGAAAACTGGCTGTCGTAGAATACCTTTACATAAAGACATTTATTTTGTAATCGTAACACGTAGAACGTACAGTATTTTCAATTTAATTGTTTTTTTGGTTGAAAAATTTTAAAAAGTGCTAATATCCTACTTTTACTTTGTGGACTTATTGAAAACCAAAACATAATTATTAAATATTTTAAAAACTTGAAAAAAATATTTAATAAATGCTAATTATATGCTGTAAATTTCGTAATAATCGACAATAATTATATAACGACAAAACAAGACATTTGAAAATAACTGAGTGACATTATTTAATAGACGCGTGATGGAAAATAAAAATTACTTTTAATTTTAATCTTTAGTCAAAAAGTAAATAAATAGCGGTGAATGAAAATTATTTATATATTTAGAGAGAATTATTAATATAGTTGTATCATTTTTCATATTATAATTAAAAGTATTTATTCCAGATAGGACAATATCGGGAATGTTCATCATTATTGCCCATAAAATCGGGAGAGAAACAGTGCTTTATCCTTTAGGGAATGAGTCATTATTCCTGCTCGGTAATAAACGCAGTGATTTTTCTTCCTCTTTTACAGGGAATAATTATTAGGTCACCCCTGACACATGAGGAATAAGACATCGTATGTTACAAGGGACAAAGCACTTATTCGCTACCGTGATAACTGCCCACTCGGGCAGTAAACTTCATGCGCGAGAATAACAACGTGCTTCTGACCCTTGTAACATAATATACTAACAATAATTTGATGTTTAAACTTACCACTATTCTCACAAAGGTTTTATCGTCTAATTTCTCCTCAACATCCTCAATATTTTTTTTCTCTTCAGTATTATTGATAGGGAAGTACTCATTAAATATTTTTAAGTCATCATTCGAAAGGTTACCAGCAATATTACAACTGGACACTGATCTTGATTCTAAATTTTTCATTTGCTTGGTTAAGATATCTATTTTGATAGATTAAGAGTGTAAAATTTTTATTTGTGTCTGCTGATTTTCTATAGAAAAAAAAATTAATGATTAAATAATGTTAACTGTACACATGCTTACATGTTTGACATGCAAAAACAAATACTATGAATTGTAAAAACCAATATATTTCTAAATGTACATAATACAACATTACATATAAAATCAATCAATGATTTGTACGTTACTTTATTTTAAATTACTAATGATATAAGAAAATTAATAAAAGATAATAAATACGTTTTTACTTACTGAGAATTTAAGTACACATTTTTAATGTACTACTACTAAGTGACGGAGATTCAGTAATATTAATGAAAGTTTCTGGACATTCGGCATTTGGCGTTTCGTTATCTAAAAAGATTACGTTTATTTTGAGTAGTCTGGTATATTATTATTTACTTATATTGTTAGCTTTTATTTTATTTGAGATAATTTAACGCTATATTATTTAATTAAATACAAAAGTTCAATTTACAATAATTATCTGACGCTCAATATACTTGTCGTTAAAACTGTATGAAATTAATTATTGTGATAATTGAAGTTTTAGCTGCACCACACTTTCATTAATTTTTTTAGCATAAAATAATTTTTTTTTCTAATAAACTAATTTGTTGATATAAAATTTTATGACTACTGTTTTATTTGTAATGAACCAGTATACGGATTACAATTTATAAAATACTTGCACGGACAATATTGCATAAATTAACTTTATTTTGAAAATCTACCTCTATATTGTTGTTCCTTACAAAGAGTAGCACACGAATTTCTACCGCAAATAGTTGCACGTAATTTTAAGATACAGCGTATACTTGCAATTTTCGGCAACACCTAAAAAGATATTTTTTAGCGAAAACTAGCATGACGATTCTTTTTCTGATAGAAAACTGACATTATTATTTTTTCCTTTTTGAAAAGTAACTTTGGTTAATTTTTTTACGATAAATCTAGCACACTCGGCTAATAGTCTTTAAAAACTGCAAATTGTTTTATTCTTGAAAAAATAAAGTAGTTTGTTTATAAAAAGGTAGCTGTTACACTCTGATTTCAGTGGCGAAACTAATGAATACTATGTGATACAGAAGCAAAGCGATTACACACTAGCACATCTTAGAGCAGTACGCTGCAGCACAGAGAATTTTAATGTGCTACTTTTCTCGGTAAAATCGCCATGCATGGTACTTTTTGTTCACGAGATCGAAAATGTGTTACTTTTCCACTTAATCAAAAGTAGACGTACTACTCTGCGTAAAAGGCAACGATTATGTGGTGATATCGAAATAGAATGAGAATGTTACTTTATTACACAGGTATACAAAGATTCAAAAAGCACAGCCTGAAGCATAATTACACAATTCACTTATTTTACAACTATTATAATAATTCAAAACTGAATGTTGTCCCTGCAAGAGCTTACGTATAGGTGACGCACTCGGACTTATTGGATTTTTTTACACAAATACCTCTTATTTTAAGGTGTGTACAATGACAGAAGGATTTTAGTGAATAATATTTTGTGAGTATTACTGAATGTAATAATAATGACAAACGTACCACTATTAATATGTTCCTTGGTTGCAGACGAAAGTATTTCACTACCGATGACTTGCAAAGTTACTGGACGTTGCATGGTTGAACTCTGCTTAGTAATTTTCTCTACTTCATTTTCTGAACCATCAGTGGACTCTTGTGACAAATCATCTTCAATGACATTTTTTCTCACTTTTTTTGCTGTAGTTTCACAAACGTACTCGCCCTCTAAATTTCTTTTGTGACGATTTTTTCGACTCAACTTCATTTTCTCGTGATCGCTAGGATCAGTCAAGTCCTCTAGTTGAGAAAAATTCATTTGTTCTATGGCATCATTATAATTATCTATAAAAAATAATTAGAATTTTTTACACGAAATTTACAAGATGCCTTTCTTTGGGAAATTTAGAATAACATATCAAACAAAATACTTGAATATTTTTTTGTAATAAAGCTGATTTAATCCCTGATAGAAATTAAAACCATTTATTCACTGAAAAATGTAGAATTTAAATAGAAATGGACGTTTTATAGATACATTTTTCTCCCATTTATAAAATGATTTTCTCATCAAAATCCACCATTATTTGTATTAAAAAATAGAAATAAGTACAAATAAGTCTCAAACTACAAAATTGATCATTTTTCGATATTAAAAAAGAGTTAAGTCAAAAATAAAAAAACTCGATAAAAAGTATCACTGCTTCAGAACATGATTGAATTAATAAAAAATAACTAATATTACGAAGTACAAGCTTAAAAACGAATGTTCAGTCTTACATTAGTCAATTCAAATTGTATCTTCAACGAACTATATAAAATATCGAAATGGAAAAGTTAGGTTACGTAAAATTTATTTTTATTATTTAAAAAATAACTATTTTTTTAGAATCATTTTTATTACATAATTAAGCATTTAAATTCTATCTACGAAATAAATGAATATATTTCTGCTATCTAATTTTTGTATAAGCTGTCCATTTTTATTAGATTCCTTTCTACCAGTGATAAAATGTAAATAACTAAAAACAACTTTATTTCAATATACTAATAATTTTCGTAATGTAAATATTAATGCAACATTTTTATATTCATTACATCAATGTTATTATTTTTTAAATACAGATAATAATGTAAAATTTGCAGCAATATTTGAAGGAAGCAAATTACATAAAGGCAATAAGTTGATAATATATCGTCGCTGCTAGCGAAGATTATCCCATTTGAGACTGTACCGAAAACTATCCCGTTTGGCGATCTTGCAGCGATTTTTTTTTAAATTTTTTAATTTGTTTTTCACCGACAATATTAATCCTTACAATTTAATGAACAAGATGCACCTTTAAAAATTCCAAAAAAGCCAGTTTTAAGCCCGAATTCTTGAGTTATTTAACGTACAAAATAATGAAATCCTGAAATGGGATAGTCTTCGCTAGCAGCGACGATATCTGCTAGGAACACATACCGCTTACGTTAATCTCTAATTTTATTTTTAATTATTATGTAATTTTGCTATTTCAAAAGAAAGCGACTTCGTTCGTAAGAAAGATATAATTAAAGGGAAAGAAAGCATCCATGCAGGATAAAAAAACTGCCAATTACCTTTACGTCGGATGACTTTTTTTACAATAAAGGAATCCCAAGAAGAGTCAGGTTCTACGCAATTAATAACAGCTTTTTGAACATTGCAAAGTGGATCTGATGGCCACAACAACTTCTTTGAATCTTTACTTAGCCATTTATTTGGGACTACCCTCTTTTCATTATTCTCATCTACAATAATAGCAAACTTTTCCATTTTTAATCTTCCTGAAAACAACATTATTCGATAACATTAAAATAGTAATAATTGTAATCAGTAGATCAGGACATTTGTTTGATACTCAAATATTTTGGATTAAGAGGATTATTACAATATTTTTTGTTTCTTAAGAAATTTCTAAAATTTTGTTTACTAATAAATATTGTTTTCATGGATAACATAAAAATTTCAGCGTGTCTAGTTACGTAGTTTTGAGAAAAACATTCATGAAAATAAATAAAAATACATGCAGTCTTATGAAGACACTATAACAAAAGGAGCTTCAATTCTATAACTTCAAAACTATCTTTACTGTTACAATGATTTTTATTTAAAACTTAATGTTATTTGGATATCTGTATAGCGATACCACAGTCACCAGTTGACAATAATTCTTTGACAATAAGAGAAACAGAAAGTCGCCATCTGGCAACTCTAAATGATACAAAAGAAATTAACAGTTTAAATCAACTTTTGTTTTTACATTTCTTCATTATTCAATTGTTGCATTTTTCATTTAACACATTATTTTAACACGTAAGTAAGTTTATATACACGATCGAAATTATTCGTTTAAACTCGTTTTTATAAAAAGCATTTTAAGGTCAACAGTACCGTTAGTACCCTCTGATACTGATAAAGTAAATAATAGTCTTAGCTTTGGCCTACATCTTGCCAACAAATTTCATTAAACGCACCTCATTCACCCTATTAATACAACCTATTCTTGTCCCATTTAATAATTCTTTACAAATCGAAGTGTTCCTAACTGATTTAAAAAATGCTTTCTCTATCCACTTCACGAAAAAGGTGAGAAACATAACATAGCTAATTATAGGTCCGTTTCGTTAAGAAGCTGGATACCAAAACTTTTTGATTAATTATTTGACAGTCTGTTATCCGAGATTAGAGCTTCATTGTCAGTGAAAGAGCAGCATGGTTTGCGTTAGGAGGAGTTATTGTATGAAGTCATTGCCTGTTGGATTTGATCAGGCGTGATAGTGAGATTTCTATTGCCCCAAAACAATTTTATCATTAAATAGATCGATTGCATTGCACACTTCTACCCATTGGTCAGTTGACTGGTTTCCAGGAACCAAACAACATTTACATGAACTACAATTGGTGTAGCATAAATAATTGCACTACATATCGGTAAAGGTTGGTCAACCCGTGTATATTTTGAACTACGATTACTTTACACTGTTTGGTCAATTTGTTTTAAATGATTGTCTTTATTTATTAAAACTATTAAAAACCCTGGAATTTTCTAACCTTCTTAGACGTCCCCGATATCTGCTGTAAAAAACCATCTAATTATAAAAGTAAATTAATAATTGATGGCCTAAGATTAAGATTTTTAGTTTACAGTGTTGCTTGGTAGAAAAAATACAGAAAAATTAGAAATTAATCGAGAACAGTATACAGATAAAAAGTGATTAATTTATATTTAAGTAACTTGAGATATATAAAAATAGAAATATATTATATAGTATATGGGTGAATATCACGAAACATCGCATTCGTGTGGCGCAGGCTCTTGCAGAGGCTGTATAGTGAATTTTTACTTTGATAAAAGCTTAAATGGTA